>APFE030299511.1:205325-217236 GCA_000404065.3 Pinus taeda
TGTAAGGGACCACAAGTAGTTAATAATAATGTAATGGGCCCATGGTATTAGTTGATGGTATGAGGAAACCATGGTAATACTGCATGGTATTGTATGTATGAGGCCTATATAGAGGCTCGAGACTCCACATGGAAAGATATGAAGAGAATTATTCTTGTATGAACAGGCATATGGCTTGTGGAGTGTTCTCCTTCCTTAAGGAGTGAATGTATGGTGTTGCCCTACCTTAAGGGTTTGATAATAAAGATTCATTTCTATCTATTTCTTGAGTTTATTTGCATAATCTTATACTTTCTTATCAGATCTATAATATTCTTGGGTTAGATATACAACAAGTGGTATCAGAGCACTTTCTTGGGCACAAAAGTGGAATTTTTTTTACTTTTTGCAGGATTTCAAGGGCGGCAAGTTTGCAGATCAGATCTGTATGTTTTGGTTAAAGATCTGAAAAATCTGATTGTAGATCTGTATTCCTTGTGAAAAAATAGCCGATTTCAAAAAAAAAAAATTGGTCAAACCGGAGTCTGGATGAAGGAGATATCGTTGATCTAAAAATCAGTAGGGTTGGAGACAATTTTTCGGGGCAGCGAATTTGCGGCGCAGATCTAGACGTCCTGGTGCAAGATCTACAAGATCTAATTGTAGATCTGGAATCTTTGTGAAAAAACACATGATTTCAAAAAAAAAATCAGTCGAATCGGAGTACGGATGAGGGAGATATCGCTGATTTAAAATCAGCTCTTTTTGCAGAAATTTTGGGTGACGGTGGGAGAGTAGCAGCGCAGATCTGAAATTACAGTGCCTGGATCGGGATTTCTATCACATGGGCAAATGCAGAATGGTTGTTATATTTCCAAAAATAGGTTATAATAGAGATTCTGAGCAATATTGACGAAACTGTGACATTTTCAAATTTTCGCCAAATAAGTGAATTGTTTTCCAAACCGTCATGGCTTCTAGCAAGGCATCTTTTACAGGGAATGATAATGGTCGTACTATTGAAGAACACATAAATGGATACAAGAGGATATTTATAACTAATTGGAAATGGATGGCAATGGCTACTTTTAAAGATGAGGCAGCCACATGGTGGGGATTACTTAACCAAAATAAGTGTCTCAACCTACCCGATGAAGAATTTGAAAAATTGCTTTTAGACAGATGGTCTCATGTCAAAAAACAAGATAAGGAGAAACATGTGGGTCTATTTCCTACTGGTATATCCTTATTGCAGGTTCATGGATTGATTCAGAAAGAGAAGATCATTGTTTCTATAAATCCTAGTTGCAAGCATAATTTCATCAATGTTAAGTTGGCAAAAAAATTGCAAGTTCCAACAAAAAACATTGAAAATACACAAGTTGATGAGGAGAATGTTCAAATGTACAAGAATTTGAAGATTTCAATGGATAAGTATGTGTTGCATAGTACTTGCTAAGGTTTTGCAAATGGGGTAGCAAGCTAAGTGGGCTTGATTGTGGGAAAAACTCCATAGTTAAGCACGCTTGAGCCAGAGGAGTTCTGGGATGGGTGACCCCCTGGGAAGTCCTGGTTACCGGGTGCAAGCCCTGGAAGTGATGATTGATGCTATGTGATTCGTTCTCCACTTTTCACTAGTTTTCAATCCCACTTCTTCACCCCTGTGAGCATCACCCGATGCAATGAGTGCTAAGTGAACTATTCAAAAATCATGAGAAATTAGTCAGTTACGACTACCTCTCATGAAATGGTCATACGTTTGAATGACTTACTTAACGCAGTTGAATCCCAAAAATGATATCTAATATAATGCACTGCGTATTCCCCCATACTTAAATTCAAAAAGAGTCAAGGGATCTCTACTTGAATGGTTCATGAGGCACAATACTTGCTAAGGTTTTGCAAATGGGGTAGCAAGCTAAGTGGGCTTGATTGTGGGAAAAACATCACAGTTAAGCACGCTTGAGCCAGAGGAGTTCTGGGATGGGTGACCTCTTGGGAAGTCCTGGTTACCGGGTGCAAGCCCCGGAAGTGATGATTGATGCTATGTGATTCGTTCTCCACATTCACTAGTTTCAATCCCACTTCTTCACCCCTGTGAGCATCACCCGATGCAATGAGTGCTAAGTGAACTATTCAAAAATCATGAGAAATTAGTCAGTTACGACTACCTCTCATGGAAATGGTCATACGTTTGAATGACTTACTTAACGCAGTTGAATCCCAAAATGATATCTAATATAATGCACTGTGTAATCCCCCATACTTACATCCTTTATGGCTTGGAGAAGTGGTATCTTTACACATAACCATTTCAATTCTCCCAGAAGTTTAGTTTCTTTTGGGGTGGGTTGTGTTGTCCCAGATAGTCTCTTAGGAAGGGGTGGATTTGCTTTTGATTCACTTTCCTCTTTATCTTCCTCATCCTCCTTAGGGGGAGGCTAGCTATCTGGGAGAACCTTCCTAGATCACAGGTTAATCTCCTAAATCTCCACAACATAGGTTGGGCATGATGGTTCCCCACTATATACTTGTTGAGCCTATCTATTGTTCGGGTTTGGGTTTGGTTGAGCAGGCATTTGAGGTTGCCTTGGTGGAGCAGGAGGCAATGGTTGTGGTTGAGAAGGTGGTGGAGGCAAAAGAGTGGGAGGAGAGTTGTATTGGGGCCTCCACCCCTGATGAGATGCATTTCACTGAGGTTGTGGCTGAGTATAGGAGTGAAATGAATGAGTGGTTGGTTAGGCACGATATTGAGATGGATATGACCAAGGAGGAGGTGTGGACTAGGAAGGATGAGCAGGGGGACCCAAGAAGGTTTGGAAGTGGCTTGATTGGGGTTGTAGTATGCCTGAGAAGTCCCTTGCATTCCCTGCTGGTATGGTGTAAGTCCATGTGGCGTCCTTTAGTTCATGAAATAGAGTTGTTTAGTGGCTCCTTTGGCCCCTTGACATACTACTTTAAGTCTGGGCAAGGAAGTGCACTTATCTATAGAATGATCTTCTTCACATACTGGAAAAACCTCTATAGAGTTCAATGGATATTCGCTCTTAGGATGCCTTCTGGTGCACCTAGGACAAAAATGGCCAAAGCTCTCTCTGCTTCCTCTTGTTTCCTTTTGATATGCAAGTTATCCATTTACATGGCAAGAGTCTACAACATCTCACTCTTGAAGTCTTCTAGCATGTTTCTAAGTTCACCTTTGAGGGATGAACTAGATGAGGAGGTACTGGCTATGGGTTGACTCCCCCTACCTCTCTTTCTAGCTGCCCTAGACTGGTTTCTAAAAATATTCTTTATGTCTTCATAAGGTAGTTGGTAGATGTCTCCCCCAGCCAATAAATGGAGGGTGTCTAGAAGGTCTTCCATAATTCCCCTGAGCAGGACCAACTTCAGAGATTCGGGATCAAGTGTGCACTTGGCCCTTTTATAACTGAGCTAGAACCTCTCTTCATAATCTTCCAAAGATTCATCACTTCCCCTGGTCATTTGAAAGATTTCTTCATTGGTATCTTTTAACCTACAGTAGTCTCAATATTTTTTATTAAAGGCCTTCTGCACCTGAGCCCAAGTTGTGATGCTATTTCCAAGTAACCCTATGAACTAGCACAATGCTACATCCATGAGGATAGAAGGAAATGATTTCAACTTCTGCTCATCTTCAGCATAGTCGGAGGTTCGACAGATAACAACAAACTCAAACAAAAAGGTGTCAGGATCTTCTGTAGTCAATCCATGGAAGTGAGGTAGGGCTAAAGGGCTTATGTTCTTCATTTTAGTGTCCCCATTGGTCTCTCAAATGGGGAAGGTACCCTCTATTCTTTCTCCATTCCCCCTAGCATTTTTTTTTTCATCCATTGTCTTAGGAAGGATGTTTTCTTCTTCTTCTTCTCCTATAGGTTCTTCAAATATCTCTGGTTGTTCTCCTAAAGTTTCTTCTAGATCACTGCTACCGAAGAAGAGAGAAGGGTGGTTTTGTGATGTGGTGGGGGTGTTGGATAGGAATTTCCCTAAATTATTTATGTTCCTATGAGGCATGAAAGGAAATCTCTTTTTGGGTGATTTTTGTTTTTCTGCTTGTACCTACAAAATTGAAATTGATTGAACAAACAAATTGCAACTATTGAAATGAACATGCTGAAAGGAAATTGTAGAATTGAATTGAAAGCAAGGAAATGACTAATCTACTTTTGCTGAAATGAAACTTGCAGAATTGAAATGAAAGCAAGGAAACAACTAATCTACTTTTTCTGAAACGGAAATTGCAAAATTGAAATGAAAGCAAGGAAATGACTAATCTACTTTTGCTGAAATGGAAATTGCAGAATTGAAATGAAAGCAAGGAAATGCAGAAATTGAAAGAAACAACTACTCTAATTTTGTTGAAATAAACTCTTAATAGAATGTTGCAGTAGAAAATAGAAGAAATCAGTAATCACAAAATACTTTGACGCTTCCCAGGCAATGGCGCCAAAAAGTGGTGAGCACCAGTATTGCAGCAATAATGTTACAACTCATGGGGCTTCCTGCATTACTTTTATCAACCCGGTAGTTCGTAACAAACTTGGAAGTGATGATGTTGTATGCACAAGTACTAGTTCTTACTACAAGCTGTCAAGATCACTAGGAGCTCGAGCCAACTTCTATGATTTCCAGAAGAAGCTTTATGTGTGATGAAAGAAAGGAAAGCTCACTCTACAAAAGCTACTTTATTTGTAGAAAGTAAAAGAAGACTAAAATGTAAAGTAACCCTAGCAAACCCTAATTAACCAACTAACCCTACTTTTGCAGAAAGAGAGATGAAAAACTATAAAATGCATGCCATTACCTATTTAGGAAATAAACAACATCTAGTCAAGCTATTTCTAGGAGGAAATGAGAAAAAACATCTTTTTGGGTTTTTATGTATTTTATGCGAAATTGTCATGCATGTAATTTATTTGTTTGTGGAGGTGGCAGTGATTAGGTGGTGATGGAGGGTGAGTTTGGAGTTTACAGAGGTGTAGGAAGGTGTGAAAGGGTCCTAGGAGGCCTCTGGTAACCTTCTGGACGCTTTCCCTGCAATCGGACTACAAAAAGTCACCTACAGGAATTTCTACATGAGGCTGTAGGGGTTCTACGGAAGGATCTACAAGAGGATGCCGAGAGCTATTTTAGAGGTTTTGAAGGTGGGAAAGTGGTTGGAAATGGTAGATGAGGGCTAGAAGGATTTGTTAAGGTGTTTGAGGTTCATCAGGGAGGATTAGGAAAGACAGAGGTGGTTGGATTTGTTCAAGGAAAGGGAGAAAAGTTTATGAGAAAAGTGCAGAAAATTAGGGAAGATTTGTGAGGGGTTGTGATGACCTGTGGAACATGTTGCAAAGAGAGATGGTGGTGGCTGATTTTTTGACTTATTATGAGCAGAGATGTACTTTAAGAGAGCTACAAATCAAGCACTCAAACTGAGCAAGCAAAGAAACTAGCTGCACAAAAAATAGAATTGTATCTCATGTTAACCTAAATTATAATCTAGGAAAATAGAATGTTGAACAATTCTATATGGAAAGGAAAGCATGAATGGAGATTTATTGCAGAAATAGAAATGAATATGGCAAAATGGATCTAAAGCAAAGCATTAACATGGAGAAGGAAAAACTATGTTTTTGGTGGCAGCAAGAGGGTCTTGACCTCAACTCATGGTCCCAAAGGGAGGAAAGGAGGTCAAGGCTCTGTTGATGGCCATTTTGTATCTTTCTCTTACCACTCTTTAACGTACTTCAACAAAATGAAATGGAAACAGCTATGCAAATCGCCAAAAAGCAACCTATTTTACTAAGGAAGAAATCTATCTAACGACAACTAATTCATGAACTACAACAAACAATATAAATACAAAACAAAAGGTGTTGGGAAGCTTGGGTTGGGCCCTAACCCAAGAGATTTATCCCTCAAGAAGAGCTCAGTGCTGGCTCAGAAAAGATTTCATCTTCATTATCAAAATAATAGTCACATTACATATTGTCCACAAAAGTAATCTCAAAATGAGCTAAGCAAAAGCTGCAAAAAAAGTGCGAAAATTTGAATAACATCCAACAACCTAATGAGGCCCTAGGCCTTTCTATTTATACAAATGGAGCTCCCAATAGATCTCCTAAGATCAAGGAGGCTTGGCTCCCAAGACTTGAGATAGACAGCAGTTATTCTTCACTTGCTCAGTTGCCCCTTTAATGCATTGATGTGGATGCTTGTGCTCCAAGCCTTCTAAAGGAGGATTTGAAGTAGGGAGTCATAAATGAGGGGGACACCCTCCTACAAATCCTCTTCCTTGTTTCCCTCGAATGTTGGCTGCCAAATGCTCATTAAACCTTTGACTTTGTCTCAAAATTGACCAAAAATCTGTAGAAAGCACACATTAGACTTCATGGCATAATGACTAACCCAACTCACTCTATTAGCATAAATATAATAAAAAACATGCAATAAACTAATGAGAATGGTGGATTAAGCTAAGTTAGGAGGAAAAATGAGCCCATATAATTATCCATTTCTGGGGCTCATCACCTGCCACTATAGTTTTGGTCCGAAGACATCTTCAGACACATAGGAAACACCCTGGGTACTTACCTGGAGCACAATAAATACTATCTCATGACAGGCAAGATGGCATATGCAAGAATACAGGTACACCTACATACCAGTGATGGATTACAGGAGTACATCACAATTCAATGGCATAATTTCTCTCGGAGACAGAATTTAGACTATGAAGGGGTTCCCTTCAAATGCAGAAGATGTCACAAGGCTGGGCATCTCTATAGGGACTGTTCTCTTAATAGTAAGAAATGAATTGGGGATGCAGGATGGGCAATTCCTTCAAAGACTATACAAGATCAGGGGGAGCAACCCCCCAGCGGAGAAGTTGGGACTCAAGCAAAACCGACACCTTTAGATAAGGTCCTCTCTTAGGAGACCTCGACGAAACGCAACATGCCTCCTCTTCGACCTCCCTATCCTCCTCTTACTAGGGCAAGGGTGATTGTCGAAGCTTTGGTTTCTTTGGGCATGATTTCCTCTTCTCCTTACCCTTCTCATTTGTATACTTGTGTTGTTTTTAATGCACTTTCTTCTGCTAGTAAAGATAATGGAGTTGGAAATACACTTCACCACACCTCCCTGGCTTGTTCCTTTTGCTTCCCCGCTTCCACTTTCTCTATCACTCCCCCATCACTCCTAGATCTTCCCCCCCTTATTACCCTGATTCCTAAGGGAGGGCCTTCCTCCCCATGCTACCAAACTCGATCTAAGGTTAAGCAAAAATTAAAGGTCTCTGATCATATTGGATTAGACCTTATTTTGACCCCCTTTCCTCCTAAACTTCCAAGGGGCCGATCGACCTCCCTCTCAAAAGCACATATCTAGGCTAGAGACGAGATCACCTCTTGCAAGAAATCAACCATCCATAGGGCACTTAGAGCATCGAACCCCTTATCTGATCCCCCCCATGAAGATTGTCTCTTTCAATTGCAAAGGGTTAGCTAGGCCCGATAAAAAACTAGCCCTTCGAACACTGATCTATGCTTCTCCAATTGATGTTATATTCCTACAAGAAACCTTAGGACCAACCAAATCCATTACACATATCCTTGAATCAATATTCCCTAGCTGGACCTTTATAAGCCTTGATGCTAATGGTCGATCGGGGGGAATTTCCCTGGGGTACAATAAGTGTTCCATTAATCTTAGTAATTATTGGGGAGGCCCAGGGTATATTGGGGTAGACCTATTTTCAGCTAATCTAGGTATAGAGGTGTGAACCATCAATGTATATGGGTCGTGCCAATGCAGGCCTGCCTTTTTGGACCATCTCCTAAGCTCTGAGTTAACGCAGAAGGATTTCCTAATCATGGCAGGGGATTTAAACTTTTCCATAGGTCACTCTGAATCCTAGGGACACCAAGCTCAACTGGACCCCTCATTTGCCTACTTTGAGAATTTATTGGATTCCCATAACTTGTTGGATATCCCCTTAACTAATTTGCAGCCCTCCTGGAGGAACAATAGAGTTGGGGATAACAGTCTTGCTCAAAGACTTGACCGTTTCTTTATCAAGGAAGGCCTTCTTAACCTGGGTCTAATCCATAGATAGTGGGTGGGATCGGGAGGCATCTTTGATCATCTTCCAATATACTTGGAGATCAATGGGGGGCCTGAGAAACCCAAGGGTCCTTTCAAGTTAACCTCCTCATGGTTAAAGGACCCCACCTATGTTCGTATGATCACAGACTTCTGGAAGTCGCATCCCCTAGCTGCTGGAGGGAACATAGCTGAGGGTTTTTCTCACAACCTTATAGAGATGAAGAGTCTCTCCAAAATATGGGCACATAACAAGAGAATACAGGACGATCAATCCCTAATGAATGTAGAAAGAGAAATTTCTGATTTTGAAAATAGCTCGGGCGGGGTTTACAAATTGAATGAACACAAGCACAAACTCATTGATTCATATGCCATCAGAGGAAAAATTATCAAGGATCGTGAAGAAGCGTTGAGGCTGAGAAGTAGGGCGATCTAGCTGCATGAGGGAGATGATAATACAAAATTCTATCATAAGTATGCAAATGACCGGAAAGCTATTAATACCATCTGGTAGCTCTCAAATGAGCAAGGCCTCCCTGTAAACACTTTCCCTCAGCTGGCATCAATGGCATCCTCACACTTCAAACATATCTACAGGGCTCCCCCAAATGTAAATCTCGTTGAAATCATACAAGTGGCCCAACTTTTCCCATGATTTGTGGAGCGGGAGGAAGGCAAGGAACTGACTAAGGAAGTCACTCTAGGCGAATTGGAAGCCACTCTCAAATGGTTTAAGAAGGACAAGAGTCCAGGGCTGGATGGATGGTCGGTTGAGTTTTACCTAGCCTTCTTTGAGACTCTAGGGGCATAGCTCCTCAAGGTAATTGAAGAATCTAGAATAAATGGTAAGATGCATGAACCCTTTAACTCTACATTCATCGCCCTCATTCCAAAATCTGACAATCCATCCACCTTTATCGACTATAGACATATATCATTATGCAACTGCATCTATAAGATCATGGCTAAGATCATATCCAATCGAATGTGGCCCATTCTATCCACCCATATATCACAGGAGAAATTTTCCTTTCTACAAGATCGATAGATCCACGAGGTAGTGGGAACAACACAGGAGGTCTTGCACTCATTGCACCAAGAAAATCAAAGGTATGATTCTAAAGGTAAACCTCTCTAAAGCTTTTGACACAGCAAACTGGTTATATATTAAAATGCTTCTAACCCACCTAGGGTTTCCATTTGATTTCATTAAATGGATTATGAGCTGCATCACTAACATACCATTCAGTGTTATGATAAAGAGAGTGACTTCACCTTTCTTTCATTCTGAAAGAGGCCTCCGACAGGGCTAACGCCTACCTCCACTACTTTTTCTCCTGATCATGGAAGGGCTCAGTAGGCTTGTTAAAGAAGAGTTTAGAAGGGGTAGATTGTAGGGTATAAAGATCATAGAAGGATGCATATTGAATCATCTTCTATTTGTGGATGGTGTTTTGATATTTCTCAATGGAAGCATAGGGGATTTGACAAGCATGAATAACACATTCGTACTGTTCCAATCAGCCACATGTATGATTGTTAACTGCAACAAGTCCACCCTCACAGAGGCTGGATGTTCCCCATATGAAATACATTTTGTGCTGCAAAGATTTTAGTTCACCCTACTAAGGTTGGAGGATGGACTTAGATATTTGGGTTACAAGTTGAAGCCTCTGGGGTATAAAATAGCAGATTGGACATGGCTTATTTCCAAGATGGAGAAAAGACTCAATATTTGGTTCTACAAATACCTATCCAGGGCGAACAGACTCATCCTCATCAAAGCTTTTCTGGAGGCCACTCTGGTCTATTGGATGTCATTGGCATGGATTCGTAGGGGTATACTCTCCAAGATCCAGACCTTATGCTACAGATTCCTTTGGAAGGGAAAACGGACAGGTATAAATTTTGCATGGGTCAAGTGGGAGGCACTCAATTTTCCCAAGAAATGGGGAGCATGGGGCATCAAGAAATTAGAGGATCTCTCCTCTCCTCTGGCAGCGAAACTTGGATGGCAGCTTGTTACATCAAACAACCTATGGACAAGGGTGGTTGCATCAAAATGCATCGCCCCTCTAAACTTGATGGACTGGCTAAAACAACCTCAAAGATTCCACTCAGGGGTATCAATCATATGGAAGGCTGTAATAAAATCTCTGGACATCATCAAAGCCAGCATCACTTGGAAAATCAATCTGGAATGGCTGTGAGGATTGGACTAGACCCATGGATTGGCTGCAGGAATGCCCACAGGTTGCCAAATGAGCTCAGGATTTTTCTCAGAGATATCAACATTACCCATATCAGCCACATAGCGGACCTTGAGCACACCACTCTATTTCAGCAAGCTTGGAAATTGGCCCAGAGAATAAACATTCCATAACAATGGACATAGCAATGGAATGCATACATTGAGGCTCTTACTGAAGCTCACATCCGGATTGGAGAAGGGGAAGATGAGGTCATATGGGTGCTATTGAAACCTGGCAAATATACCCCAAAGGAATGATACCTTGTGATAGCCGAAGCTCGTCGTCCACAAGCCACCGAGTCATGGTGGAAGAAATTGTGGAAGCATGAGGCCCCCCCTAGGAACAGACTTCTCATGTGGACCATATTGAAAAGAAAAATTCCCACATGAGATAACCTTCTCAACTGAGCACAGCATGACCCTTTTTGGTGCCACCATTGTAAATGCAACAATGAATCTATCTCACGCCTATTTATTTAGTGCCAGGCCACTCAAGACCTTTGGTAATCGATCTTATCTATGGTTCTAGCCCCGACCAAGTGGCAAGGTTTTACTGTAAAGGAGGCCTGGTCATCATGGTGGTCAAGCGATATCCCAACAAACCTCCAGAACCTCCCACTCCTCATCAGCTGGGGTCTATGGATCGCCCGCAACAAGCTCATATTCCGAAACACCTCTCCGTATTGACCTTTCATTGCTTCCTATATCCTAACCAATTATTCTATCATCCCTGATGATGATGAGACGGCTCAACCCCGAACCATTGTTCCTGAAACCATAAATCATTCGAAGCCTTGGGCTTTCTTTGACGGCTCTGCATAGGAGGAAGGGTGTGGTGGAGGGAACATTTTGTACCTCACTGTTTCCCACTATTACCATTTACAAATAGGATTAGGACGGGGTACGAATAATTTCACCAAACTATCCTCTACAAAATTCCTTATACAATTTGCCTTGGAGAACCACTGTAGAGATCTCCAACTCTTTGGGGACTCGAAAGTTGTCTGTGACTGGGTAAAAAAAATAACTAGATGTTCTGCATATACTTTGAGACATATTCTGGATGAGGCTCATTGACTTATTACATATTTTGACACATTTTCAGGGAATGGAATGCAGATGCTGACAGATCATCCAAAGAAGCTGCGGACAGGCCTTCCGGCACTTGGATGATTCAGGAACATAGGGAAGGGACCTATTATCAGTACTACCATTGTCCTTTTATGGACATAGATGTTTAATAGGCTCACAGGGAGCATGGATACATGTTTTTATTTTTTTATTTTAAGTTTCCATCTGTAAATATTCATATGTTTTGTTTACAACAAGAATAGTGTGGTCACTTTACATGACTACAATTATTATTTTTTTGATAAAACATTATGCTGAATACATCTGAGAATGATGCCTCCTTGTGTGGACACATGGCATCAATATTACATTTATAATAGAGAATTTATTTTCCTGATAGGCATTGCCCTTCTTACAGCATATGCATTTTTCATATAGAACATGTAATTTTCTCACTTAATGGAAATTAATTTTTTCCAAAGGGAAAAAAAATATAAA
>APFE030299511.1:228895-244877 GCA_000404065.3 Pinus taeda
CTCCTAGGAATTGACTGGGTCACTGACATGAATGGGGTAATCAATCTTAAGAAGCAAAAGATGATTTTTGAGAGTAAGTCACTACGTGTAATTATATGCCTGGACCCTGCTGAAGGATCGCGCTATACGGACCCGGTCCGCGACTATGAAAGTGATGATGATCTACACTGCATATATAAGATAATAGCGCAAGACCAAGACTGGGTGAATCCCATTGCGAATGGGCAGATTTCATGGGAGTGTGAAAACTCCTACACTTCGGATTCTGATGAGGAGATAAAGCGATGGAATAATCGGTTACATGAAGTAACTACACAGAATTGCAATATGATGACCAGATCACTGTGCCGCGTGTTGACAGAAGTAAGATATCTTCCTACCTATGATGGTTTAAGTGAGGCAGATACCTTCTTGGATAAATTTTAAAGAGAGGTGTTGGAAAAACAACACTTCCAGGCCTTAGACTGCATATTGCATGCCACGCCCGCAAGATGGTGGGATACACACAAAGGAAGTTTTGATGAATGGCGCAAATGTAGGAGAATGATGCACACATGATTTTCGAAGCCTAGGGTGTGACTGGCAGAGAAATACAATGGACAAGATGATTTGCATGCCTATTTGACCAAGTGGACATAGGCCTATGGAAAAGGGCACAAACTTGCATGGATACACATGTACTCCGCATTGAAAGATCTGATCAATAAGCATGTGTTGAGGGGCGAGCTCGCAGATGGATCTTAATGTTGGGAAGACATTATGTAGGAAGAGTAATCGCGTAGAAGCATTCAACAAGGTATGCAACGCACTGAACAAGGTATGCAATGCGTAGCAAAGTGATTGGGACCTACACATACTTGCAGTGTTATGGGCTTATCGGATGACATGCAAGAAGTTAGTAGGATAAATGCCTTTGAGGCTTGTCTATGGAGTGGAAGCCATAATGCCTATGGAATACATCATGCCTAGTTTTCACATAACAGTGCTTACAGGTATGATGGATTGCAGAGCCCTGGAGGAGAGGCTCATGCAGCTAGAAGAGCTTGAAGAAGAACGATTTTTGGCTAGATTCCACCAACAGGTCCAAAAGCAGCGCGAAATGGCTTGGCAGGATCAACATATTAAGTTGCTCACATTCAAGATAAACGATCTGGTGTTGTTGTATGATAGTAAGAAGGATAAATTCCTAGGGAAATTTAGAATGCATTAGTTAGGGCCATATGTTATTAAGGAGATTACAGATGGAGGCACGGTACAATTGGTAAAGTTAAATGGAGAGCCCTTCCCAAGAAAAATGAATGGCAGTTGTTTGAAGCCATACAGAGGTGGCTCGACCACCTAATTAGCTGACAGAAGCATAGTATTAGTGCTCCAGGTAGTGGAAAGGAGGCACGGGACAATAAACTACTCTACCCAGTGACTACGCAATGTCAAGACTACGCGCAGTAGCGAAGTGTCACCGGGTCCGCAATAGCGCGAGGGTAGCTATGCTGCCATGTGGATTGGCTGGAAAGTGACCACTGCAGTCACTATTCACGATGTGATGCTTGATTTGAGACCAAATGGAGCAAGCGACAAGCATTTAAGGTGAACTTTATGGGCTAGATTCTTGAAAAGTTGCCGCCAATCAAGCATTAATGGACCGAATGTGGGGGGAAACGATCAAATTCAAATTCAAAAGGTGCTATAAATTACAAAGGGATGTCTAGCAAACAACACTTGGAAATTTGAGGACTGAGTTGTTGCGTGCACAGATATTCATGAACCGAGACTTATTCAATCTTTTGAAGGCAAAGTCATTGCTTGAGCAATTACCCGAGATGTTGAGAGAATTCTGGAATCATACTACGGCAGCACCCGAAGAAGCCATGGATATCGGATAAATGACAATTGAGGAAGCCACACAGGCAATTACGAAAGTGGAAGCCCCAGAGAGTGTCAAGATAGTTTTTGAGATCCCTAAATCATCGTGTACACCGAGACCCAAGAAAGATAACCAAGCCATGGTACCAATGCGTGTATCACCTAGAAATGCATTGAGGACCAAGTCACCATGGAAGAAAACGGGAAGGCTATCAATTTGGAGGCCGATGAGGAAGAAGAGTTCGAAGAAAACCTAGTTGAGGAGGAGGATGTAGAGATGAAGGCCAAAACCCAGGGTGCAAACCCTCTCACCAAATTGCCTGCATATGTTCCTCCACAGAAGGGTAAAGCAAAGGTGCCCAAAGATAAAGATGAGAGCAAGAGTTCTATGAAAACTCCGCTGCTCCCAGAAGACATTATTTTTGAAGGAGCGCACTTGGGATGAGTGCCCATCCAGAAATTTGAGGATTGGGACCTCGGGAATCATGAGAAGTTCTGGCATCTCGCGACCATGTAGCAAATGCGCTAGAAGAAAGACGCGCTAACTGGGATAATAGAGTTGGAGCCATGAAAATGGTTGAGAGGTGTAGAGAAAGCAAGGTTACTAAACCTACTCTGGGTGTCGCATTACCATCTCATCGGGTAGCTTCTCTGCTTGGTGCATGATGGGTGCTTGTGGCTAGAGGAGCCCATCCCCATCATGGACCATCTGATTCACAAGATTACATGGTTCCCTTGTGTAGGGGAAGACCCAGCGAACATTTCAAAAGGGAAGAATGATGATTTGGTCATCGCAAAGGCCATGAAAAAGAAATTTAAACTACAAAAGAAGAAGCAAGGGTATGCCATTTCCAGCATCAAGAACCCTGTGGTCAAGGTCGCGACATAGACATTGGTAGGGAAGGAAATGCGGAAATGCCACACGGATGAGGTGACCGTGTCGGTGGTTACACTACCAGCACAATGCGCAGAAGGGGTCCAGTTCAACTGGGAAAACTATCTATGTGGAGAGTTCCTTGAGAACTATCACAAGGCACAGGGGTAGGGTAAAACATTCCATTATGCATGGCTCCTGTTGTCAATAGTACTGGTGGCAAGGGAGTTTCCTGAAGATATCCAGTTCCCGACGATCATGCAGGACCTTCTAGAGGCAGTGAAGTATGCTTCACTATGGGCAACCAGGGATGCACAAAGGATAAGGGAAAGTAAAATATTCTGGGTGCTCATGGAGATGAACATCAGGATGGGGATTAATCACAAGCCATAGTGATCGCCCATAGTCTACAACAGTCTACAGAGCTTCGCGAAGTTCAAAGAAGACTTCCACCATGTCTTCATTTGGGCATGGAAGGACCCCATGAAGAAGTCTCGTGAGTTACCCTATTTGGTGACCGACGATGTCATATTCGTGGTCCTCGATTCTTGGCTGCCAGAGTAGCATGCCCCAGCAAGCTCCAAAGTGGAAGCAAAGAAGTTCGTTGCACAACAGAAGAAGGAAGAGGTAAAACTGTAGATGGCGTAGCTGGCAGAAATGCGCAAGAAGGAAGAATCAGCGACTAAGGCCCAAGCGACGCGCGATGCTGTGAAGTTGGCAGAGGAGCAAAAAAAGACAGCAAAAGAAGAACGTGAAGGACAGAAGTTGCCTTCGCTTGAGCCAGAGATCGATACAGAACAAGGTGGCGCAGATCCATAGACAATAGCCACCCAACTAAAATGTTTGTGCCCAAGAGAGGAGGTAGGGCCGTGAAAGAAGATGAAGGCCTCAAAGACTTCGTTCGACCCTATCACCCTTACTAAAGGGGATCTACATGATATTGGTGAGACGATGAGGGATGTCACTGTAGAGGCCCTCTAGCAGTTTTAGGAGCAACACCAGATGGTGTTGGGGGCTCTCCGGACATAGATACAGGAGTTGCAGGTGCGCATTCCATAGGCTGGCACTGTGTCAACCAACCTTATAGTAGGCACATCTGCAAACGAGAAAATGTTGCGCGCCTAGATGACCAACACAATAGTGCTGCCAGATGGAGCACGCATTACAGAAAATGAGGCTGATAGGCCTATGGTTAGCGGGTTGAAAGGGATCGAGTTAAACATGGCTGCGCTCCCTTAGGAGATTCTCTATACTTTACAGGATGGAGTCACTGCAAAGCTTCGGACCAGGGAGAGCCGCGCGATACAAGTAATGAGCAAGCAACACATCAACATTGAGTAGCTGAGCCTACAACGTGATGAGGTAGTGGTGCAGAACAGATAGATAGTGTAGGTGGTGGAGGAATCTTGCCAGATGGTCCCAGAGTTTTCCATCCCAGCAGAGGAATCGGTGGAGGCATGCATACGTAAGTTAGCAGTAGAGGTGCGCGACACAAGCGAGGAAATGGCCAGGGTTCAGCTGGAGCTAAACCTTCAGATAGTAGAACTGTATTTGAAGGCACATCCTTCAACTCCGTCGGAGGTTAAGGAACAACACACCACCATGATCACAACATCAATGACGACGGTTAACAGTGTAGTGAAATACTGCACAAATATATTCGAGCAGTCGTTTGAGGTCCTCACCACCCTGCAGGAGGACCTAAACATAGAGCACCTGGATACAAAGGCACGTGAACTATAGCAGAGATAAGATGAAGTAAAAGGGATTTTGCAAACAGTTTCCCTTACACAGAGGCTCACGAGGATGCAACAGGCTAGAGCGCTCAAGGAGTAGGTGGATGTTGCTTAGCATAAGGAAGAAGTTTTGAAGGCACGCCTACAGCCGTGGATCGATGAGGCTTATACCATTACAACATCCATTGAAGCAAATCTCACACAGCTGCAAGAAACATAGGAGAGGATTCAGGGCAGCAGTTCAGCCACATTGGTCACTAAACATCGTGTAGAGGAAGTACAACAGGTAGTCGCTCAATGATGCCAAACTTGCAGTGATCTAGTTAGAGTTGGGAGGTCTTTGCACAAAGATCTTCACACCAATAGAGTGACTCGAGGGCAGGTCATGATGTTTTTGTCGGGGGCCTGTTGGGTGCGGTATCTACCAAGGGAATTTTTGGGGCTTAGAGCCCAGATTTTGGTCAAAAATTGTAATTCCAATGTAAAGACTCCACATTTTGTGGGTGCAGAGCACATAGTTTGTTAAAGAGTCATAGGGTTTTCCACCCTTAATTTTTTTATTGTAATGTCGTCTATAGAGATCTACCCATGGTTCGCAGACCATGGGATCGTATAAATAGAGTGAGGCTCTAAGTAGTTATATAACATAATGAAAATGAAGAACATATGATGTGTGAGAGATAGATCTGAAGTGAAAAGCCTAGTTTTGGGTCATAGAGTAGGAGAAGGCTCTACAACTAAGTGCACAGAGGCCTAGTAGTCCACAGCTGAGTGCGCAGACCCCTGCAACTGAGTGCACAGGGCCAGTCAAGTCTATAACAGTTGGAAGTATTAATAAAGAGAAGTTTCCTATCATTTTTGTGTATTTATTTCCTATTTTATGCATCTGTTATATTGGGTATGAAATTCACTTCTAATACTTATATGGCGCGCAAATGTGTATAATTGTATTGATTAAGTGAATACAAGATACAATATCTATTTATGCGAAGTTAACTAAGATATGCTAAGAAGATAAGTAAGATACACGGTGTAGTTTGGGGAAATAGTGCAGTTCGCTACCATAGCAGTGTTAAAGCATCTCAACCCTTGGTTAGGGCTACACAAAAGACGATTGTAACAGATCACGAAGGTACTGAAGGTTGGAATAGTGCCTGAAGTGACCTGCTTGAAGACAGGCATAGTTGGACTAAATTAACATCACAGACATCTCAAAGGTGTGGAAACTTGGTTCCAGCATCCCCCCATATTGCTTCGAGTCAGACTTCAATCCGCGCTCTGCGGGCTGATGCCGAAAGGGCCAGTAGTTTAGGGATTTGTTTGGCTAGATAACTCTGAACCTATGTCAAGCCCCCATAAGCCAACAACTAGGCACGCCAATTTTTAGACCAAGCACCATAAATGAAGAATCCCTCACAAAACCACTGCCAGCCCCAACAACATCACGTCTAAAGCTCATATGTGTATATCTTTTCCTTCTAATGCCTCCAACAGGCATTCCCCCAATTACCTGCACCTGCACTATGCAAGCGCAATAAAACTCGGGGTGCCTTTGGAGCAAAACAATAGTGAATTCACAAAACCAAGTCGAATGGGAAGATCATATGCCGCCAATTGACACTAAAAGCCCACTACTAACTCTTGTAGTTTCTTGCAGAATATTGACCAGGAGCCCAACATAGGAATGAAATGCAAACGTAAATGCCATCTTGCTGAGATATCCTGCTCGTTAAACTTTCACCAGCCACATTCACCAAGACAAGACCAAGTTTCACACGATCTCATTTACAATTGCAATTACACCTCCCGTTATACCGGTTGAGATGAAAGGGTTGGGAGGTTAGTCCTCCTTCAATACACCAACTATTAATGATCATGGGACTTGGTGGAAGGTACTCCGAGATTCTCACCCCCATCAAGGAAGCCTCTTCCTCCTCCACTATCTGACGCAAATCTACCAGGTGACTATTTTGATAAGAGAGGGGGCAATGTTGCAGAATATCCTGACCTTGGAGCTCACTTCCCCAATTTTCTAGTTTATTTGCAACCTTGTTTCCTTCTCGATATACATGCTAAGTGATTACATAATCGAAAGAGGAGGCTCTAGAATGAATATGTTCCCCTATTAGTTTCAAATGCTAACTTTTTATTACTTTTAATGGAGGATATTTGTTTATAAGTCACTAAAGCATGGTTATAACTATTTGAGAATCACCCATGACTTGCAGCTTGGATACCCCCATTTCCCTTGTTGCATTAATCCTCCTTCTAGGGATAGGTATTCAACCACATTATTTGTGGTGTTACCACATGACAATGCATAAAAAATTTCCGCTTGGAGCTTGTTTTTTTGAATAATCTCCCCAAGACTAGCTGGGTCAGGGTTTCCCTTGGAGGCCCCATCAAAATTTAGCTTAAGGAAGTGCTAAGGGGGATAGGTGAACGAGCTAGAGGAGACTCCTCTTGACACAGGGAAACTAGATTGGTCTGGGTCAAAGGGCTCCTGGGGAAGATATAGTGCAGTCAAGATGGCGCATCCATGCCTCTCTGCTTTACAATCCTCATCTAACCATTATGAGAAAGATAAAGTCTCATTGATGTTATGAAGGGTAGTTTTCTAGACCTGGTAGAGTGGAAAGCTTATGAGTGGAAGACTACCCTAGTTCCTGCTTTCCATATGTTCCATAGGAACAAATCCTTACAAGAGGCACCATTCTCTATTAACAATGGGGTTTTTCAAGAAGGATCATCTCCACATGTCAAATGATTCCATCAAGCTATTGGCTAATCAGTCAGATACTCCAAATACCTCTGTATGACACCCCCATACTTCCAATTCCTTTGGGAAAATTTTTAGGAGGTGGTCAATCGTTTCCTCATTGCGACACAGAGGACACTAGGACGACCCAAGGAAGTCCCTTTCTAAATTTTATCCCACATGAGAAGTTTTTCATGACCTGTTAACCATAAGAAGAACGAGACTTTTGTCAAAAGTCGAGAGTACCAGATTCTCTTCCACAATGGATCCGGCTCTAAGTCCCCTGTAGATGATATGATTGAATAAGCCTCCTTGAGGGAGAACATGCCTTGTAGGTGATGTCCCCATCGTAATTTTTTCGGTTCCCCATTTTTTAAAATAGGGCTTTGACGAAGAATCATAAGAAGGGCATCCCAAACCAAAGGGGGACCTTGAGATGGACAGTTCCCAGAGGATTTTCGTTCCCTCCATTTTGACCTTCAGGGGGTTTCAAGCTAGAAACCTTGAACATGGCTCGTGCCCAGCTGCGAGGTGAGTGTTTGAAGCTCTAAAAAAGCCAAATATTGATCTAATCTGGGGAGTTGCATTCATCGTTCTTCCCAAAAAATTTCTTGGCGACCATTCCTAATTTCCTAGAATATGTGTTCTTGAATGAGGTCTTCCTGAGCCTTAACTCAATTCCATATTGAGGTTCTGTTTGGTAAGTTCTGATGGAGATGAAGATGGTTTTGCCAACTCTCAACTCTATATTTGGTATCCCAAATCTGCTTCCATAATTATTTCTCACCTTGAAGCCAACACCACTAGACCTTTGCGCTAAGGGCTTGGGATAATAGCTCTGGGTCTTTCACGCCTAGACCGCCTTGGAATTTTGGTTTACACAACTTATCACGAGCTACTAGGGCCCATTTGTATCCGATTTGTGACCCAATCCAAAGGAATTTTCAGAACTTTGTCTCCATCTCTTTATAAATGTTTCTGGGGGCCAGAAGGTCTGATAGTTGATATATGGGGATAGCATGAAGAACAACTTTTAAGAGAACCAATCATCCTTTTGATTTCAAGACTCAAAAGGTCCAAATTAAGAGTTTCTTGTCAATACAGGATAACACCTCCTTGCAATAGGAGTTCTTGAGTGAGTTGGTCACCAGGGGAACCCTGAGATATGTGTTGGGAAGCGACCCGATTCTAAACCCAAGATTTCTAGCCAGATGAATTTTCACTCTTGGGTGCGTATTGAAAAAGAAAATGTCTGATTTATCACCATTGCTTTGGGTACTAGAAGCCTGCTGAAAAATCTCCAGAATAGATTCGAACTGCCTTGCCTCTTTTAAAGTGGCTTTTCCAAATATCATGTTATCATCAACAAATTGTTGGTGTGTTACAGGAGGAGCTTCTTGAGAGATTCTGAAGCCGATAAGGTCCTGAGATCCAACCACCACCTTGATAAGTCTACCCACACCTTCAACAACAATAATAAATAGGAATGGGGAAATGGGGTCTACTTGTCTAAGCCCTTTGGATCCGTGAAAGGGTTGAGAGGGTGACCTATTCACTAGAATTGAGAAGAACGAAGTCGAAATCAGAGATCTTACCCACCTGATCCATGCAGGGGAGAAGAAAAAACCAACAAGTATTGACATCAAAAAATCCCAATTCAACTGATCATAATCTTTATAGATGTCTAATTTGATGAGCATACCTGGGGTTTAGGATGATGATAAGGAGTGCACCAACTCATGAGCAGCCATTATCGTGTCCATTATCTTCCACCCTTCTAAGAAACCCATTTGTTCCAGTCCAATGATTGTCTGAAGAGGGGTTTGAGTTGTCGAACTAAGATTCTTGAGAGAATCTTGTAGATTACAGAGAGCTATTGGCCAGAACGCACTAGGGTCTATAGTCATGCCCTTCTTAGGGATGAGTTCCAAAAATGTTACATTCAGGCCCAACCACAACCATTGGAATTAGCGAGAGTTCTCAACAAGCTTAAGAATCTTAGCTCCTAGAAATTTCCAGCTCGCCTTGAAAAATTCTGAAGTGAAACCATCTAGGCTTGGGGATTTATTTGGCAGGAGAGCCCTTACCACATCCTCCGCTTCTACTAAGGATATTTCTCTCAAAGGAGCCTTGTTTTTATCCTCCATTATTAATTTAGGAATATGTTGTTGGATTTTTGAGATTGCTTCACTTCTATCCACGTTTGTTTCGGTGAACAAAGATTGGAAATGACAGATCAACTCCTCTAAAATTTCCTCATGTTGCAGCAAACCAAGGACCACCAGAATAATTGAGAGAGAAGATACGATTAAATTGGTGATCCTTCAGCATGGTCCTATGGAATAATTTCGTGTTCCACTCACTCTCCCTGAGCCATTGGACCCGTGCTTTCTGTTTCCACAAAATTTCCTCATGTTTCCTCCTCTTCTCTAGGTATGTTAAGATTTATCCCTCTTGGGCGATGAGAGCTTCGGTTGGTCCGTCTAAGATAATCTGCTACTGAAGAGATATCATGGCTTCCTAAATATGCCACTTCTCTTGGTGAATATTACCAAAATCATATATGTTCCATTCTTTGATTTTTTCTTTTAATTCCTTGAGCTTAAGTTGGAAGGTTTCCATTAGGTTGCACCCACTCACCCTGAGTGATTGCAACTAATCTTCCATTTTGGCCAGGAGATCCATTTTTTCAAGCCAGGAGGATTCAAAATGGAATGGTTAGTTGCGAGGAGCCATTCGTAGGTCAAACTCAAGGCATATCGACCAATAATCTGATCCTGTGTATGGGAGGATCTCTGCCTGAAATACAAATCCTGTTGGAGGTTATTATCGAAGAGGAGAAATTGGTCCAATTTTGAGGCAATTTGAAACTTACCTACCCGCTTATTGTTTGAGGTGAAGGCGCCATTATTAAAATCAAGAACTTTGGTTCCCACATCTTGAATAGTTTCTTGGAAAGCCGAAGATATCATATCCAATCATGGAATGCCTCCTTTTTTCTTGCTGAGATCCTTTGTGAGGTTGAATTCCCTAAGCAAAATCCAATTGGTTTCCCCCAAAAGCTCCTTAATGTATCACAGACTGAGGAGAAAACTTGCTTTCATCCCAGGAAAAGTGGGGTCGTAAACTCCTATCAGCTTAACCGTCTCCGAAGATCCAATACACTCAAATTGGCCTGAGAGAGAGTGAGGGTTGGCCATCCATTAATTGAAGGTGATAGACCTTGGGTCCTAGAGGATTCCCAGGCCACCTGAACTACCTCTTGCATCCAAATCCATATATTTCGTCCATGGCAAGATCCTGTTAGCAATGTATTTAAGTCTTTCCTATGTCAGTTTAGTTTCCTGCAAGATAACTATATTTGGCTTCTGTGTTTGAATTCTTTCCTTCAAGTGCCTCAACTTTCCCTTGGAGTTGAGGCCTTATATATTCCATTATAGTAGCTTCATTAAGGGGGGGAGGGAGATATTGTTGGTAATACTCCACCAGGACATTTCTTTGTCCTGAGTTGATCAAAATTGCCCTTGCTTCTCGGATCACTTCATTGGTTGGTCTTCTTCCCCTCTTCCTAGAGCCTAAGCTGGGATTTGTTCATTGCGTGGGGGTGTCTTCTTCCTAAGGAACTAAAGCGAGTTGATGATGGGATTACGCAGAGGCTTGTTGTTTCTCCTAGCCTTTAAAAATTTGGTGGAACTGGTCCAGCCGATCTTGAGGAATATCCATTGATCCATCCTTTGCCCAGCTTCCGAGGTAGGCTACCATGACCCTCTCGTCAGAGCTGAGCTAATCCAACTTCACATCTTGTTCTAATGCTGGGTTTACTTGGGCGAGAGCTTGGAGGATTTATTTATTATTAGTTTGGGCCTCCAGGGTATTACGTTTTCTCGATTGTTTACTCTTTGCATTCTCCAGTCCCTGCTCTACTTCCATTGTTGCTCGGGCTTGAGGCTCAATCCCTGATGTTGTTGTTGATTCTGGCTGGGATGATTCAGCTAAGATGGAGAAACGGTTCCCTTAAGGGATATTTGGGGCCATTTGAGAAATATTATGGGGTCGCCCTGAGGCCTCTTAGGAGGGTTCTTCCAATCGGCTAGAAGTTGCATGCACGACATTTTCCTGGGCTAGAGGAGGGGGAACTTTGCTTAAAGGAGGACGTCATCACTAAAATTCTTGGAAGCCATCCGAGGCAGGAGCGGCTACAAGGGTCGGGGCCTGTTGAGGGCAGTCTCAGAAGAGATGGCCATATTCATGGCATAGTCTGCACTTAAACGACACATGCTCATAGTCCAACAATTGAGACTAGGCTTCGTCCTAGTATTCTATTTCCACCGACTTCAACAGAGGTTAGGAAATGTTCATATACACATAGATTCGAGCATATGAAGAAAATCTTCTGCATCACATGATATCTGAAACTTGGAAAAAGTTTCCTATGGAGTTACCAATGAGTTCCAGTATGTCCAGCTCCCATAAATCCTCTGGGAGGGAGTACATATGGATCCAAATTGGGGCATCTAGGAATTTCTCCTTGTCGGGGTTATAGCAAGGTTCCCAGTGCCTCATAAATAAGCCAACATTGTTCATGAAATAAGGGCCATTGTCCAGGATTCTCTTCCGATCTTCTAGATCTTCAAAAATTACTTTGAAGAAATCCTTGGCTTGTAGGCGAACATCAAAAGGAGCTTTTGGCTGCCACTTGAGTTGGATCCATCGCAAGATATTAGCTTCCCTAGGCCAAATACCCATGAATTTGTAGATAATTGCATGATCCTGCATAAACTAGCGGGATTGTTCAAAATGGTTGTTGGGGATCACCACCTTGGGTTTTTTTCTTGCCTTTGGGAGGCATCGTCCCTTCATGCACACCTACCATTGAGCACCAAGAGCCGGCGACTCAGGCTATTTTCCTTAGTGCAGACTAGAACTGGTCGAGGGAGCAGTGGGTGGACAAGTTGTGTTAGTGATAACTAACTTGAAGGAGGGAGCAGATCCCCCTTCCCTAGGAGGCCCCATCTAGATCCCGCTCATCCTGGAGCTCACATTAGGGGACGACGGTAGCAGAGGGAGTAGGAAAAGGGCTGACGTTGCAAGGATTAGGGTTTTGCAGCAAACCCTAGTTGTCTTCAGGGCATGCTTCTAAAGCAAACCACACTCACATATGCTCAATTATATGTGATGTTATATATATATATATATATATATATATATATATATATGATGAACTATAGTTATGTATTTGTATGTAACATGCTATGTTGCATGTTTTTATATATGTGTGTAGTTTAAATAAATTTATGTTATAATAAATAGTTATAAAACTATGTTATGTTTATATAACTTTAAATATATAGCTATGTAATGTTAGAGTTAAATAATAGTTGAATATAATTATGCTATGTTTATAATTATAATATAGTTAAAATATTATACATAACTAAGTTTAAATGTTTTGTTATATATAGTGGACAATAATGTAATATATATCAATTTTTTCTCTTTTTATATTTTAAACATTATTTTTAAAAACTAATCATACTATATATTTTTTAAATATATTTAAATATAAAATTAATTTAAATTTAAAATAATAAAATAAAATTTCACATGGTTCAGGTTCGAATTCGAGTTCAACAATGATTAGGTTTAGTTCGAGTTCAAATTTTTTGATGGGGTTCAGATAAGGTTCGCCATTATGTTCATCTATACACATTTTCTATATGTATAGATATATTAACTTGAAAATGAAATATAGGATAAAATTGTAAGAAATCAACATCAATAAAAAGAATGTTATCACGAACATGGAAATTACAAGGATAAATTACAAGGTTGAGTTGTGACATGAGGTTATGAGTTTTGATCTATGGACTTGGTTAATGGCCATGAGGTTCAATGAGGTTTGTCAAACCTCAAAATATTTTTAAGTTTCACCAAAATTTGAAGCTTAGGGTTGAAGTTCGACGAACCTTGTGACTTAGCCACGAGAAACCATATTCATCATGTCAATCTCAAGCTCCTAATTTACTTATTTATTGGTTATAGTTTCGTTATTTTTTGTTTTGGAGTTTTTTGGGTAAATTTTTTCTCAAATTTCTTAGAAATTTAAAATACATTTAAAATAACAAAAAAATAAAATTTATTGAAAAATTATTTCACAAAATTCCTAACGAAAAACTTTAAAACCTAAAATAATTAGTAAATAATATTTTTACCATTCAAAATCAGAAAATCTGTATTTAATAAACAAAACATGCTACTATTACAAGTAATAAAAAAAATTAAAACCTAAATTATAGTTTTTTTTGTGGTTTCAAAGCATTTTCTAGGTTGTTTTTTTGTGGTTTTTTTTCTTTTTCTTTTTCTAAGTTGTTTTGATGGTTTTTTGTGGTTTTCTAAGTTGTTTTGAAGGGTGTATTTGATGTTTTCATGTTTTTGTATTGTAAGTATTTTTTTTTCAAATTTATTTATTTAATTTTACAAAAAAATAAAATAAAAAAGACAAAAATGATAGAATACCTACCTTTGTTTGAGCCTCTCAGATGTTGGTGTGGTTGTTGGCGAGGTTGGTTGGATTGCACTATGTTCCAATTGCTTGATCGAGCTCCAATACTTTCGGTCGAGCCACTAAAAAAAGCTCATTCGAGCTATTACTTATCTCGTGATGTGTGCAAAATGGCATGAAGACCACAGTTAGACATTTTAGTAGAAAAAAGGCTCGATTGAGTTTTAAAAATCGATCGAGCCATAACACTCAATCAAGCACTTAAATTTCTCAATCGGTCCCTCTTTTTTCATCCTAAACACACCATCTTTTGCCAAAAAGAGTAACCCAAAGCCATCCTATCACCTACTAGCTATTAGTGCAAGGAAATTGCTCCACCTCTTCTAAATATTCCATAAAACACCTATACAACATTGTTAGCCATGTGTGGTTCAATCAATAAACATACTCCATGTGCCCACATTCACTAATTCAACTCATTAATACTTTTCATAACCATGTTAATAATAAAATTATATATTCACGAAATCATTAATGTCCTTGATTCAAACCATACTCCAATATTTATCACCAATTTCATGTCAACGCACTCTTATAGTCCCTATCACATTTAGACAAACTATCAGTAATAACTTCAATTTAAATATGTCCAAATATCATAT
The DNA here is from genome assembly GCA_000404065.3 of Pinus taeda. Taxonomy (NCBI): domain Eukaryota; kingdom Viridiplantae; phylum Streptophyta; class Pinopsida; order Pinales; family Pinaceae; genus Pinus; species Pinus taeda. The sequence continues at coordinate 243,291 of APFE030299511.1, forward strand.
AATTCATCATGAGAACTAACATTATGTTCATTCTTTTTATTTAATTAATAATGCATAACAGAATATATCTTAATAGCACAATAATAATAAACATCTAATCTATTCATTAAGTAGCATCATCTAATAATAGCATAAAGCCAAATCATTAATAAATTAATGCCTTCAAACAATAAGTATATCTGTCATAGTGATCAAATAAAATAGGGCACTACATGAAATAAATAAGGTTGGGTGTTATAATAAATACCACATTTGTCTTTATAATTTTATCTAAATGTTCTAAATAATATGAATTTAATATATGCAACGATAAATATATATTGAGAATTGTTTTTGTTTAGCAAAGAGCTTGTTTTCCTCGGAGGTAAGGAAATAGGGTAACGACCCAAGACCCAAAGACATTTGACAAGATTGAAATTTTGTCTCCTTACAAACCACCTGGTATGATTTCTTTGAATAACAATGATGAGTCAACTTGATCCACACTATCAATTTAACAACTTAATTAGAATATATTTTCCTACTATTTATATATATAAAAATCATGTACATTATACTAAAAAAAATTTAAATCATTACAAAATATAAAATATTGTAATTAATTTAAAGAAAAAATCATTGTACATATAAAGATATTTAGAATCATTATAAAATATAAGACGTCGGATTAATTTCATTTTATATGGCTATAAAATTTTCCTAAAGTTATTTGATATGTTTTTTAATTTTTTTTAATAAAAATAAAAAGATGACATTTTACGTATCATGATGTTATCAATAATAATAATGTTCAATCTAAACGCAGAACTACTTTTTCAAGGAATATAAATGAATACTTAATAATATAGAAAGGATAAATGCAGCATAAAGTAAGTGATAACTAATTAAATTAAATTAAATTAAATAAATATATAATATATATAATATATATTTATTAAAGTAAGTGTAACAAATTAAATTATGAATATATAGTAATGAAAAATATATAACCAATTTTAGCCAATTTTTTCCTCTTTGAACGGGTCTTTATATTATATATTATTTCCCAATTTGATTATCATTTATAAATATATATTAAATAATATTCAATAATATTCATTTGGTCGCCCACTCCAAATATATTATAATAAACAAATTTATTAAATATAAACAAATTTATTTTTAATGTTTAAAGCTATTTTCTCGCTATAACTTTCTATATATATATATATATATATTATATAATAATAATAATATAATATATATATAATATATAATTTTCCCAACTTTGAAATTATCATTTATGAATATGAAATATTAAAATAATATTCAATAAAATGTTCATGGTCACCCATTTCAAAAATATTATGTAAACAAATTTATTTTTATATGTTTTAAGCTTTTGTTTAGAAACTTTTTTGGCGAAATCACATAATTGATCATTTGTCGACGCGTTTCGAACCAACTAGTGTGGTTCATCGTCGGGACAAGTTGAAGAAACAGATCCAGTTTAGCGTGTTAAATTGTCTAAGCAGAGACTCCAACGGCTAAAAAAACTAACGGCTATTTTTCAACTTAAGGACCCCAGTCAAACCTCCTTTAAATAAA
>APFE030299511.1:253567-360339 GCA_000404065.3 Pinus taeda
GCTTGGAGTTCAGGAAGTTGTCACTAAGGGGGGATAGGCTCTAGTGCCTCCTTCCTTCTCCTATTGTGTCATATTTTGTAAATCCTTCAATCCTATCCCAAGTTGTTCTTAAGGGGGGATGTTAGGATATTCTGACACATAGGAAATAGTTAAGTTCAACTTGGTCTAGTATAGAGTTAGGTATAGAGTTAGGTAAAGTGTGTTTCTTTACTGTTGTACATTTTGTAACTTACAATTCGACGGTCATGATATGTAGTGATCCGACGGTTCATTCTCTCCTCAGTATTACCGACACTTGATCCGTGGCTTGACACCCGATTGGTCCATGAATTCTATTTAAAGCGCATGGAGGGTCATTTGTAGGTTAACTGTAGAAGCTTATGTAAATTTTCATTCTTTTATTAATAAATTGCCTGTAGTAGCCACATTGGCGCAGGCCGTGGATTGTTTCCCTCTCTGAGGGTTTTAACCACGTCAAAATACTGGTATATTGATCTGTGATCTGTTTGTGAGGGGTGTCCTTTTGGCGTTCTTTCTGAGGAACTTACCCTGTAAATTCCTACAATGGGAGGGTTGAAGGGGGGCGACAACCCCCCTGTTGAGTATTGAGGCAGTGCACTGATTTTTTTTTAGGTGGACCTAAGGATTGTGGACAGGCCCACCAATGGTTTTGCACATGTTTTTGGGCATGATGGTTTTGCCTGTGGTATGTTGTAAATAGAGTCAAGGGAACTATGATTATGTTCTAATTCGGGGTTAATGGATTGGGGATTTATGAATGCTTTATGAAGTATATAATGCATTGTAACGTTCAAATAAATATAATAAAAAAACAATATGTTTTTTTCAGTTTTGGGTTCCAAGAGAAGAATATATATGTATATTTTTTGCTCTCAACATTGTATATTTTCTGTTTTTTAAGAATTTGTTTGCAGGTAATTTATGTATAAGATTTAAATCTTCATTTGGTATAATAACAGTTTTGGCTTCAAGGGGATACCTTTGTGGCTGAGGAGTTTTGCTTGGGCTTGTGGTAGACCCTATTATAGAAGGAGATATGCAAGATTGATTCTTGCGATGAAAGGAGATGGCGAACAATGGAAAGAAAGAGATTGAAAAATTCAATGGACAAAGTTTTGAGTTGTGGAAGCTCAAGATGGAGGACATATTGATGGATAAAGATCAATGGATCATAGTGGATCTAGGTACTAAACCAACGACAATGTCGACAAAGGATTGGACCAAGTTGGATTAGAAGGAAAAGACTAATGCAAACTGGGTAGCTTGGAAGGTATTTTCGAGGGGTGTAAACCCACCAAAGTTGGTGGGGAAAATACCCAAATGGTTGGGATTTTGACCCAAAGTAGTGGGATTGAGACCCAAGTTAATTAATTATTTATTCTAGTTTAATGTTAAAGGGTAAGTGAGTGAAAACCATAAAAGATCTAGGGTTTTAGCCAAAGAAACCCTAAAACAAAATTATAAATAAAGATACAAAGGAGAGGCTCAACACAAGTGTGATGGACATCACGTGTGCAAGGTGAAAAGCCTTAGAAGAAGATGCAATTCTGACTGAGGTTCCACAACTCAAAGGAAATTTTGTCTAGTGCAAGTCACAACCATCTAGGAGGAGAACCACAGTCTATTATCAAGGAATCCAAGTCGTTTAGTAGGGTTGAGTAGGCAGATAATATGGTTGTGGAGGGTTGAGGCTTAGATCTAAGGCTAACGTTGGTTTCTATGGAATAGAAGGCCTAGTCAAGGCTAGAAGAAGGTATGTGCCGAGTTTCCTCCCAAGCCTAAGGAGCCGCAAACCTTAAGAAGAAAACCTCAACAAGGAGAGATTAGCTTCAAGAGGACAGAGTATCTATGCAAGAGGACGTTGAACTGTTCTAGTGAACTAGTGGAGGCTGTGTAGGCTTAGAGGGAATATATCTTCATAGCAAGACTACAAAGGAATGTTCATTGTCTAGTGGAAGTCTGTAATAGCCCGGGGTTAAAAATTCATGTAATAAAGTTAATATAGGCAAAATAATACCAAGGTCATGGGACACATATTCCAAGTTGAATGTTGGGAAAAACATCGTAGTGGGTGTTCATTTGGTTTATTATGACCCAACCTCCTAGATCCCATTAAGGAAGTGCAACCAACTACCGAAGACAAATTTACCTTTCAATGGTTTAATCACCTTTAGGATGATGTGAAAATTAGAGGAAATTGAAGAAAATAGAGGTCTCAATAATAAAAAGGCTTCTAAGGATCAGTTTGTAGCTGTTTGTTATGTTAGTTTTGGTGCTCTCTCTATTCTCTCATATTATTGCACATTTAGAGCACTCTAGAATTGAGGAAAAAAAGAAAAGGACAAAAAGTGAAGAACAAGGAAAGCGAAAGACAAGCAAGGAAAAGTTGGATCAAACAACTTCAATAGGAATACTTGCAGGTAGTAGGTTTCATGTGTGAATTTATAGTTGGTTTGAGAATGCATGGTACATGCATGTATGTATTTGGATCTCTTGTTGTCATTGACATGGGTTTTTCCAGGTGTGATAGCGGTTTCAACCTTGCCTTGCCATGTTTGGATAGTCATGGTGTGATGGGGTTATTTAATTTGGTTGAGCTTTGGATTGCCGGATGGTTTTGGAACTAGGCAAGGCAGTCTCAGGAAAATTCCCAAGGGCCTAGGAGTCCCTTGATCGGTTCTGGTGGGATTGTGGTAAATCTTGAGGGTGGATAAGGGAAAATTCCTCAAGGTATTGATGAATAAATTATGAGCCATCCAAGCTTGTTTGGGGCCTAGTGATCCCTTGACTAGTTTTGATGGGATTGTGGTAAAGCCTGGTTGTTTAGGTGCTTGCTTTGGGCCTAGGAAGCCCTTGACCGGTTTTGGTGGGATTAGGGTAAAGACTGAGGGTGGAGGTGGTTTAATCTCAGAAAAGCCCTGGTTGTTTTTGTCTTGAGTCTCACATTCATGCTTGGAATATGGCATGAGGGTGATTAGCTGAAAGAAATATTTGGTTCAGCTCAATCTATAGTCAGGTGGTATGTGGAAATCCCTGACTTGGTTGGATTTTGCATATGTTAATAAGAGCTCTTTCCCCTCTTGTACTTTATGAGTAATTGTACTTGTTATTATGTGGCTTTGATGGCTATTCTATCATGGTTATTATTTTGGTTATATGTTGGTTATAAGCATGGTTTCATAACAAGTTCTAGTTATGGCTCTTGACATGTTGGATTAATTGATGAATGGTTGATGAATGCATAAACTAATAAATATTATTGCAACTATTATGAGAGGGCATTAGTTCTTCTTGATGATTCTTAGATAAGTATCATACCCTTATGCTCATATATGTATTTATGACATGTAGATTACATGTTCTCAATATGTTTGACAAAATGATTGTTATAGTTAGGCTTGGTTAGGTCAAGTATTTGACTCAAATTTGTATGTCTAACATTGTTGCGTTGTCATTTATGTATCTGAGAAGTTACAAGGAGTTTTGGGCAGTGGTCTAGAAGCTGACATGGAATTTAGGCTTATAATGTGGGACGCCATGCTTTGAAATGGACATTTTAGGTTGCAACCACATGGATGCAGGCTTATGCATGCAGTTGGAGGCTTCCAATGCATGGAGGTCTTGTTGTGAGAACAGTTAAGGATCCAGGGCAGAGAAGGAGGGATCCAGCGCAAGGTTTGGCCACATGGGATGTTTTCTCAGCCCTTGAGTGTCATGTAGCACATATAGGATGATGTGAAAGGTTAGTTTGTCATCAGTAGTCAACTCCACTTCCTTAATGAGATCTAGGAGGTTGGTTCATGTCATAGTAGCTCTCCATCTCATGTTTACCTTGGCAGGCTAGTGAAATTGGGTAAATGTGGGAGGAGTTGGTTACAAAGTCAAACCTTTAGGGTCAAGAAAGAGAGTGAATTTTTCAGCACATTCAAGGATATTCATAAACCATGCGAGGACACCCATGGTGGTGCAAGGGAATTTGTAGCCCATGCAAGGACAATTATGGAGCACACAAGGATAAGTCATGTTGCATGCCAGGACAATCATGCACCATGCAAGATAAATCCTAGCCAAGTACAAAAGAAGATGTGGCACATGTGATGACACTCATGGCCATGCAAGGGAAAGTCATGACTCATGTGAGGACAGTCATTGGTATGTAAGGAAAGTCATAAAGCTGGATATTTCAAGTTGTGATGAAAATACCTTCCTCATTATGAGGGAGTGTTGGAAATTGCGTAGCTTAGAAGGTATTTCTAAGTGGTGAAAACCCACCAAAATTTAGTTAGTTGGGAAAAGAACCCAAGTGGTTGGGGTCTTGACCCAAAATATTGAGCTTAATACCTAATTTAATTATTGATTTATTCTAATTCAATGTCAAAAGATAAGAGAGAAAAAACCCTAAAAGATCTAGGAGCCTACGAAACCTTAAAACAAAATTATAAATAAAGAGAAAAAGGAGAGGCACAACACAAGTGTGATGGACTAAACTTATGCAAGGTGAAAAGAATTAGAATAGGACGCAAATATGAGAGAGGTTTTGTAGCTCAAAGGAAGAATTTGTCTAGTGCAAGTCGTAGTCAGCTAAGAGGGAGACCGAAGTTTGTTGACAAGCAATCCAAGTTGTTTGGTAAGGCTGAGTTGGCAGATAGTATGGTTGTGGAGGATCAAGGCCTCGATCCAAGGCTAAGGTTGGTCATTGTAGAATAGAAGGCCTAGTCCAGCCCAGAAAAAGGTTTGTGTTGATTCTCCACCCAAGCCTAACGAGCCGCGGACCCTAAGAAGACAACATCAACAAAAATAGATTAGCTTCTAGAGGACCAAGTATATGTTCAAGAGGATGTTGAATTTTTCCATTGTTAAGGAGGTTTGATTTATGTGTTTTTCTAGCTAAAAAGTCCATCCACAACCTAGGAAATGATATCTCTAAGTTCAGTTTACTATTTGAAGAGAGGATGCAATATACTTGGGTTTGTTCGGTTGTGTTAGTGCAGTTGCAAAGCCACATTAGGGCTGGTCGTAGGCTACCCCAACCCTAGTTGAAGGGCCGAATGTGACCCAGGTAGGTCGAGACCCTTAAGAAGGCATAACAGGGTTATTAAAGGAGTTTTTTTGGAGGTCTGAGTAACCCGGACCTAACATAAGTTTATTGTTCATTAAACCAAGGTTGGTTGTGTTTGTGACAAGGTTGGGAATGTTAATAGGAGGCTTACAAAAAATGTTTGTTGGAGGAATAAGGACGTAACAACAAGTGTTGAAGGCTGATATATATAGTTGGTTGAAGGAAAAACCCTATTTTGATCAGCTGGTTGAATAGAGAAAGAAATAAGCCATTCTCTATTGATTTTGGAGGAAAATGACAACCAAGTGCATCAAGGACAGTGAGGACAAAAAGGACTAGAGGTAAAGGATTGTTACAACAAGTAAGTCAAGCCAATTTGTTCTTGTTATGATGGGTTGATTGAGGGTCTAAAGGATGATACCTCAAGCCCTAAATTTTGTATATTATGTATACTAGTTTGTATCAAAGGTTTGAGGGGCCATAATCCCTGGTACATAAACCATAAGGATTCTTTATTAATGGACTAATAAAGATTGATATTTGGGCTCATAAACCCTTTGTACGTTATTGATTTTACTATTTTTATATTTCCATTGTGTTAAGTTTCTAGTTAATAGTTCCTAGTGTGCTTATGTGCTAAGATCAATCATAGACTAGATATAGGGCATATGAAAATTCAACATGGTATCAAAGTTACTTTGAAGAGCACGTGGATCAGAGTGTGCACATGAAGCAACTTATGAGGGAGTTGTTAATTTTCCTAGACATGGATCAGAATGTGCAATAGAGAAGGTGCTTTAGCATGGACAAGGTAGCTTCATGCGGATGGCAAGTTAATCATGAGTTAATATCTTGATTGGATTGTGAAGTTACACATTTGGTAGTGGGTCCATGTGCACATGAGGTATTTGACCCAGCAGGATGAGGACTCATGTAGAGTTGAGTTGTAATGATCTAGAGATGACTAGGCCTAGTGTTCGACCATGGCTTGACACTGACCTCGAAAAGACACAAGTTTAGTTGTAGAACTTTCCAGGAGGGAAATTAGAGTGAACTAGTGGAGGTTGTGTAGGATTATAGGGAGTTTATCTTTAGAGGGAGGCTATGAAAGAATATCAATTTTTCAGTGGAAGCCAAACCTTTAGGTTTAAGAGAGAGAGTGGAGTTTTTAGCGCATGTAAGGAAATTCACAAACCATGTGAGGACACTCATGGTGGTGCAAGGAAAATCGTAGCCCATGTGAGCACAACTATGGAGCACACAAGGAAAAGTAATGTTGCATGCAAGGACAATCATGCACCATGCAAGATAAATCTTGGCCAAGTACAAAAGAAGATGTCACACATGTGAGGATAGTTGTGGTACAACCATGGCCATGCAAGGTAAATTCATGACTCATGCGAGAATAATCATGGGTAAGCAAGGAAAGTCATGGAGTTGGGGATTTCAAGTTGTGATGAAAGTACCTTCCTAATTAAGAGGAAGTGTTGAAAATTGGATAGCTCAAAAAGTATTTCTGAATCGGTGAAAAGCCACCAAAAGTTTGTTGGTTGGGAAAAGTATCCAAATGGTTGGGGTTTTGACCGAAAGTAGTGGGCTTGAAACCCAAGTTAATTAATTATTTATTATAATTTAATGTTAAAGCACAAGTGAGGGAAAACCCTAAAAGTGCTAAGGTTTTGTCCTACGAAACCCTAAAACAAAAGTATAAATAAGGAGAAAAAGGCGACGCTCAATGCAAGTGTGATGGACTACACTTGTGTAAGGTGAAAAGCCTTAGAAGAGGACACACATTTGAGATAGGTTTAGTAGCTCAAAGGAAAAGTTTGTCTAGCGCAAGTCATAGCCAACTAGGAGGGAGACAAAAGTCTATTGACAAAGAATCCAAGTCGTTTGGTAAGGTTGAGTGGGAAGAGAGTATGGTTGTGGAGGGTCGAGGCCTCCATCTAAGGATGAGGTTGGTCGTTATGGAATGAAAGTCCTAGTCAAGGATAGAAGAAGGTATGTGCCAAATTTCTGCTGATGTTGAAAATGGCAACAAGAAATGCTAAAAATAGAATTTCTATAAATAGCATTTTAGGATATACTCCAACTCTGTTGGAAATAGCAAAAAAATAGAAATTCTAGAAATAGCATTGCTATAAATAGCATTTCGGGATACATTCCAATTTTAGTTAGTCCCTGAACTAAAATTGAGAATTAAAATTCGAATTTGATCTTAGCAGCTCTTTAAAAAATAATTAATTAATTCATTTTGAGTTAATTAGTTGGAGAAAATCAAACGTGAAGTTTATGTGACGACATGCAACAATTATCCCTTTGATTGAGGAAGTTATCCATTAATTAAGGAGATCAGGATGAGTTGTACTTTGAGTTGTAATTAGTTAGCTCAGTTAACTGAGTTAAGTCCAGTTAGATTAGTTCCAACAGTTTATGGAACTGATTGTGAGTTCATTAGTCAATGCATGCATGCATGCAACTAGTGTACTTCAGATAACTGAATATTCTCTCATAAATAACTCATGCATGTCAGTTCAGTCAGAGACCTAGTTGAGATCAGAGGAAGGGACAGTGTACTATCAGTTGAAGGAATTTTCCTATATAGGAAACTCATCCATGCAGAAGGAATAATCTCCTTCAAGATTGAACAGTTATTTTTGAGTTTGGTGAGTTGTGCGAGAGGTGAATTCACACAGGTGGCAACCAAAGGACCAAGGAGAAACTGCACAAGGAAATAGGAGGCTTGGAGGACAGAAGGAAGGCACGGGTGTTGTCCATTTAGTCTATAAGCAGCATTGAAGGATTGTACTGAGAACTGGATAGCTTGTGAGCTAAAGCTTTGTGTAATCCAGAGATATTTCCACTTGTATGATAATACAGATAGCGGGGTTTTTAGCTAAGGCTTTCCCTAGAGTATTCTTTTGTGTTCATGTGTGATTTATTTCTCATTCTCTGTCATATGTGTTCTATTTGATCTTGCTCAAAATTGATTAAGCTTCTGCAAGTTTGTTTATAGAAGTAGATCCAGTGTTTTGCTTTAGTATATTCCATTATCAGGTGATCTACAGTGGGAAATTCTACATGGTATCGGAGCAAAAATTATCATAACTATGAATAATATACTAGAGGAGATTTCGAAGTTTTGAGTTTTGGGCCGCGAGTATTCAGAGCAAATCTGAAAAAACAAATAGCAAATTTGGATTTCTTGCGAGAAAAAAAAAACCCAAAAAAAAAAAAAAAAAAAAAATTCCGCTGAATCGGAGTTCGGATGAGGAAGATATCGCTCATTTAAAATCATAATTTTTTCCAGAAAATTTCGTGACGGCGGATGAAACAAATTGGTGTGCTAGCAAAGAACCTGTATGCACTTGAGGTACAAGATGCATGCAAAGCCTTGAGGAGCAAGGCAAATGTTAGAGACTTAGTGGTTAAGAGAGAGAGTATGTTACCTCTCAACACACAGTGCCAGAAGAAGTCTAAGAAAATTGTGGAGGAGGTGAAGCAACTTCAGGAGGTTGTGGAGCAGCCACAATTGGAGAAGCCGAGAGGAGACTGAGTGGAGGCATCCACTCATGCAGAGACCTCCAATAGGGAGAAATTTCAAGCCAAGTGGGCAGAGGGATCACATGCAGCGATACCTCCAGGTGGGAGGTGGGACGATGTGAAGTGATAGTCCCAGAATGCTAAAATAGGGGTAGGATCCTTGAGGTACCCAACCTCTTTGATTAGACCTTGCTACGGGAGCCTCAATGAGGAGTAGCAGGACTGACTACGTGGGTAGAGACAGATGGGGATTGAGAGGTAGAGAGAGCTACAGTGCAGGAATCCCAAGACAATGCAGAGTTAGCAGGTTGCATCAATGCGAGAGGCACGAGGGTGTTGCACCAGTGCAGGATGGCACAGAGAGGTGTGTAATGGTGTGAGATGCAGGGAGTTGCTGCAGCAGTGCAGAGGTCAGAGAGGGAGCACTTGTCAGCGGTATAGGAAGCTTCAGCATCAGAGGGTGTTTCTTGCCCAATAGGGAGGTCAGTTGGAAGATCAGTTACTTACTTCTCAGTAACTGAGTTGCAGTGCAACAATGGGCAGCATGATGCAACGTGATGAGAGGAGGTGAAATGCGGATGCATTGTTGGGAGATAGAACCAACAATAGCATGGATGCAGTGGGAGGAATCAGTGTGATTGATGCAGTCAGAGATCAAAGTGACAGAAGCTAGAGCAGTCAGACACTGAAGAGCACAAAGGTGCAGAGTTTTCAATCAACATAGGCAATAGCAATTAGAGACTTTGATAACAAAGGCATCATTCTGATTCAGGTTGGATATTTTCTTTGTTCCTGGAGTTGCTAGAGCTACAACACTAGAGAGAAGTGTTGCATGCAAAACATTTCAAAGGTTTAGGATCGAGATCGAGTTGAATTCCTTTCTTGTTGAGAGGGAGTGTTGAAAATGGCAATAAGAAATGCTAAAAATAGCATTGTTATAAATAGAATTTCAGGATATACTCCAACTTTGTTGGAGATAGTAAAAAAATAGAAATGCTAAAAATAGAATTTCAGGATACATTCCAATTTTAGTTAGTCTATGAATTAAATTTGAGAATTAAAATTCGAATTTGATCTTAGCAGTTGTTCGAAAAATAATTAATTAACTCATCTCGAGTTAATTAGTTGGAGAAAATCAAACATAAAGTCTATGTGAAGAAATGCAACAGTTATCCCTTCGATTCAGGAATTTAACTCTTAATTAAGGAGATCACGATGAGTTTTACTTTGAGTTGTAATTAGTTAACTCAGTTAACTGAGTTAAGTCTAGTTAGATTAGTTCCAACAGTTTGTGGCACTGATTGTGAGTTTAGTTAGTCAATGCATGCATGCATGCAACTAGTGTACTTTAGATAATTGAATATTCTCTCATAAATAACTCATGCATGTCAGTTCAGTCAGAGACCCAGTTGAGATCAGAGGAATGCATAGTGTACTATCAGTTGGAGGAATTTTCCTATATAGGAAACTCATCCATGTAGAAGAAATAATCTCCTTTAGGATTGCATAGTTATTTCTGAGTTTGGTGAGTTGTGTGAGAGGTGAATTCACATAGTTGGCAGCCATAGGACCTAGGAGAAACTGTGCAAGGAAATAGGAGGCTTGGAGGACTAAAGGATGGCACAGGTGTTGTCTATTTAGTCTATGAGCAGCATTAAAAGATTGTACTGAGCATTGGATAGCGTGTGAGCTAAATATTTGTGTAATCCAGAGATACTTCGACTTGTATGATAATACAGATAGCAAGGTTTTTAGCTGAGGTTTTCCCAAGAGTATTCTTCTGTGTTCATGTGTGATTGATTTCTCATTCTTTGTTATATGTGTTCTATTTGATCTTGCTCAAAATCGATTAAACTTCCAAAAGTTTGTTTGTAGAATTAGATCAAGTATTTTGCTTTAGTATATTGCATTATCAGGTGATCTATAGTGCGAAATTCTATAGCCGAAGCCTAAGGAGCTGTAGACCCTAAGAAGATAGTTTCAACAAGGAGAGATTAGCTTTAAGAGAACCAAGTATCTATTCAAGAGGACGTTGAAATATTCCATGGTTCAGGAGGTATGATTTGTGTGTTTTTCTAGCTAAAAAGTCCATTCACAATGTAGGAAATAAGCCATATAAGTTTTGTTTATTGTTTGAAGAGGGGATGCAATATACTTGGGTTCATTATGTGATATCAGGGTTTCCACAAAGCCCATATAGCGCTAGCCGTACGCTGCCCCAACCCTAGTTGGAGGGTTGAATGTGACCCAGGCAATCCGAGACCATTAAGAAGGCATACCGGGGCCGGTAAAGGAGGTTTTGCGGAGGCTCAAGTACCCTATACATAACATAAGTTTGTTGTTGAGTGAAACAAGGTTGGTCATGTTTGTGACAAGGTTGGGGTTGTTGGTACTAGGCTTAAACAAGAAGTTTTTTGGAGGAATAAGCACCTAATGGTAAGTGTTGAAGGTTGATATATATAGTTGGTTGAAGGACAAACCCTACTATGAGCACCTCGTTGAACATAGGAAGAAAGGAGTCATTCTCCATGGAGGCAAAGGACAACTGGGTACATCAAGGACAAAGAGGACAAAATGGCTTGGAGGTAGAGGAATACTACAAGAAGTTAGTGAAGATACTTTGCTCTTATTGTGATGGGTAGATGGAGGGTCTAAAGGATCAGACCTTAAGCCCTAAATCTTTGATACTATGTATATTAGTTTGTGTTAGAGATATGAAGGGCCATGATCCTTGGTACAAGAGCCATAGGGATTATTTATTAATGGATTAATAAAGATCGATATTTGGGCTCATAAAACTTGTGCACTTAAATGATTAATTGTTGGTATATTCATGTTGAGCTAAGTTGCTAATTAAGAGTTCTTAGTGTGTTTATGTGTTAAGATCGATGATAGACCAAATTTAGGGCCTATGAAAAAACAAAAAAGAGCATAATATGGTTGTGTGTCTGAGATTTGGTATTATTGAATGTTTCGAGAGAAGTTACAACAAATTTTTGTGGGACAAGTTAAGGGCTTTATATTGATATAAGTCATTGGTAAATAAATAAATTGTTCATGTGGAAGAAGTTGTATAACTTGAGAATAAGGGATGGGAAACTTGGTGACTAAGTATCTAAAAGCCTTCAATACTATAGTAAGTTAGTTATTACATGTTGATATTAAAATTTTAGATGAAGATAAGTGCATCCATTTGTTTTGTTCTCTACGAGAATCGTGGGATAGACTGGTTGTTGTCATAGGTAGAAATACAACTACCTTAAAATTTGATGAAATAGTCTTATCCTTGATATTAGAGGAGATGATATGGAAAAACATGGAGGGTCAGAATGGAGATTTCTTGTATGTAAGAGGATGTTCCCAGAGCATAAATAGAAATAATTCCTCAAGTGGGAGATCTAAATCTAAAGGGAGACCTAAATCTCCAGAAAAATATGTAAAGATATGTTGGAAATGTTGAAAACAAGGGCACTATAAAAAGGATTGTAGATCTAAAATTCCTCAAAAAGGAAAGAAATCTAATGATTCTCCTTCTATAGAAGCGAACACCACCTCAGATGGAGGTAGGGATGCATACTTGGCTTCTTCGAGTACACATGTAGATCATGCAACATGGTTGATTGACTCAATGCATATTTTCATATGACTCCTTATAGGGAGGTTTTGCGAGTACGAGAAATATAATGGTGGTGATGTCTTCCTAGGTGATGACAAGAAGACAAAAATCATGGGATGAGGAAAAGTCAAGTTGAAGTTGATAGGTGGAAGGAATATAACACTTCCCAGTGTTCTGCACGTTCTAGGAGTGGCCAAAAATATGATTTCTAAAAGCAAAATGGATGATGTAGATGTAAAGACAATGTTTGAGAAAGATACTTACAAAATGGTTCAATGAGCATTGGTGTTGATGTGGGGAGTTCAGATCGGAAGTTTGTACAAGCTACCGGGAAGTACTATTATTGATGAGTGCAATAGTTATGTTCTTGAAAGTAGAGAAAAAGATCCTGTAGTCTTTGGTGAAAAGACTATGTTGTGGCATCAAAGTCTAGAACATATTAGAGAGAAGGGAATTCGAATATTGCATGGTAATGGTATGGTAGAAGGTATGTCTAATTGTTCTCTGGATTTTGATTTATGTAAACATTGTGCATATGAAAAGCAAAATTGAGTGAGTTTTTCCTTTGGTGCTAAGAGAGCATAAGGAATATTAGAATTTGTGCACAATGATGTGTTTGTATTTGTGTCAGTTCCAACATTGGGTAAATTTGTGCATGTCATTTCATTTATAGATGAATTCTTGAGGAATACATGGATATATTTCCTCAGGAAGAAATATGAAGTTTTTGACAGGTTTAAAGAATTTAAGGCTCAGGTGGAAAATCAGACAAAGAATAAGATCAAAGTGTTGAGAACATATAATGATGGAAATTTCTGCAAGAAAGCATTTGAAGAGTTCAGTAAGAAATGTGGTATAGCACGACATAAAACTATTGCATGCACACCTCAACAAAATGGAGTTGCAGAAAGGATGAACATGATTTTGATGGAAAAGGGAAAAAGTAGGCTCAGTGGTGTTGGGTTAGGGTAGGAATTATGGGTAGAGGCAGTGGATATTACATGTTACCAATTTAACATATCACCTTCATCATAAGACTCCAGATGAGGTATGCACTAGTAAGAAACCCTCTCTCATATCTTAAGGTATTTGGCTAAAATGCATATGTACATGTTTTAAAAGAGAAAAAAACCAAGTTGGATAGTAAATCTGAAAGGTGCATCTTTATTGGGTATAAAAATGGTTTAAAAGGTTACAAGCTTTGAACCTGGATACAAAAAAGGCAGTGCATAGTCGAAATGTGATATTTAGAGAAGTGAAGGATTTCATGAAATGGGAAGTCCTACCAAGGGAAACACAATCAAAGAAGAAAGAGTTTGATCTAAAGGATGAAGATTTAGACTTCACAGAAGAACATGAATAAGAAAAAGAAGAACCACATAATCTATTTTTTAGGAGATTTGTTCGGGAAAGAATGCAACCAAAGAGGTATACTCCATCTGATTTCGGTTCAAATTTTTGTTTTATCTATCACTCATGATGATTCCAAAATTGTCAAGGAGGAAGTGGATTCAGAAGATGGAAAACTCTAGAAAAAGGCCATGGTTGAAGAAATGACAACCTTGGACAAAAATGAGGCTTGGGATTTAATAGAGTTGTCGACTGGAAGAAAACCATTGGCAAATGGGTGTTTAAGAAAAAGTGGAGAAAAAAAAAGTTTGGTTAGTAACAAATGGTTATTTCCAAGTGTTCAGAATTAATTTTGGTAATATTTTTTCTCTTGTTGCCAAGTTAACTTCTATTTGATTACTTTTGTCTATCATTGTTGCTTTTGATTTTGAGATAGAAAAAATGAATGTAAAGACAACATTCCTACCTGAGGATCTAGAAGAAAATATCTACATGGAGCAACTGGAAGACTTTGCAGTGAGGGGTAAGAAAGAACTAGTGTGTAGGTTAAAAAAGTCTTTGTATGGGTTAAAACACTCACCAAGGATGTGGTATAAAAATTTAATACATATATGTCATGACTTAGCTTCACAAGGAGCAAAATAGAGCATTGTGTGCTTTAACTTAATTGGTGTTCGTGTTATTTATTTGGTCTTATGTGTGGATGATATATTGTGGGTTGGAAATAACAAATAAATTATCTGAGATGTGAAAACCCAGTTTTCCTCTAATTTTGACATGAAAGATCTTGGTGCTGCAAACTTTATTTTGGGCATGGAAATTAAACGAAATTGGGAGAAAAGGAAGCTCTGGTTAAACCAGAAGATGTATGTCGAAACAATATTGGAGAGGTTTAATATGTAGGATGGCAAACCGATGAATATTCCTATTCCTATAGGTGTAAATTTATCTTCAAAACAATGTCCTAAGACACATGAAGAGGAAGACATGCCCTGTGTTCCATTTGTAAGTTCAATTGGTAGTTTGATGTATACAATGGTCTGTACCAAAACAAACATTGCACATGCAATGGGAATATTGAGTAGGTTTATGTCAAAACCATGGAAAGAACATTGGACAACAATAAAACAAGCTTTACGGTATCTGTAAAGGACTTGTGATTATGGTTTTTACTACTAAGGACGACCAGGAATGGATAAAGTGTTGTACATGCGTGACTTCGCTGATGTACACTGGGTTGGTGATTTGAATGAGAAATCTACAAGTGGGTATGTGTTTCTAAATAAGAAAAGATCAAACTAGTTCCAAGAAAATATATTTGTGTATATTTTTTGTTCTCGCCATTATATTTTTTTCTGTTTTTTAAGAATTTGTTTGCAGGTAATTTGTGTACAAGGTTAAAATTGTTAGACATTGCGTTCAATGCTCCCTACGTGTTTCACGACATGGACTAACCGACTATCATGGATCCTAACTCTAGTGATTGTAGTGAAAACTAATCCTTGCGAGTTTTGGTGTAATGGAAAATATGATTCCAAAAAGTGGTATAAAAGCAACAAGTCTCAAGTTCAAAACTTACCCGACTCACACTGGGGGGAGATTGTTGGACAATGAATTCAAAGCTTCCCATGTGTTTCCCAACATGGATTAATTGCCTCTCGTGGATCCTAACTCAGACAATTGTAACAAAAACTAATTCTTGTGTGTTTTGGTCTAACAACAATTGTGATTCCAACAAAAACCTTCAAGCTAAGACTCAACCAAGGGGTTTTTTTTACTAAAAGAATCAACCACTGTGTCAGTTTCATACTCGCATGACACGACTTCTATTTTGATCAGTACCCTTATAACCTCTAGGTGCTCGACATACACTCTTTCCATCGAGGCATGTAAATTAGGGGGATTTGAACATCGAATCTCATGATACATAACACTTCATTATCACGACAATTGCCAATTGAGTTTCCCTCCTGAGGGCTAGACTGAACCAAGATTAGTACCAAAAAAATTACAATTATCTATTTTAAAAATTTATGATGGTGATTTGAAGTGATTGGTTGTGAAAATGAAGATATGGTCATCTTTCTTCTTCTCCCCTTTTATTTTGGATATCTTTCTTAACACATAAAGGCTCTTCAATTGATCAATGAGTGGATGAATCCAAACAACTTCTTGTGTATGAAGTGGATGGTCGTGATTAGCCATTGTGAGGCCCTTTGATGAAGAAAGAATCTTAGAGCCCTAGTATCCATAACAAATAACGCAAGTGTAAGAAGGAAGTCTTGCCTAATTGACATGAAAAGGCTAATCTCCTATGAATCGGCTTAGTTTAATAAAGAGGTAAGGTACAACATCTATACACATATTTTCCACAACTTTGAAAAAGAACTAGATAAAACCAAAAACTTTGATTATGCAAAGATGCATAACCACTTAGATCAATCATAAGCATTTTCAAAATCAATTTTGATTAACAAAGCATTCCAAATTTAACATCTAACCCACTCAATACCTTCAATACCTTCTTAAATGGCCATGACATTATCCAAAATGAGCTCTATATATATACTTGATTTGCAAAGCAATCCCCTTAACTATAATATTATATGAAACATTCACTAATATGATAATATATATTATTAAGTGATCAATATATGGTCACCAATTTCAAGGACAAACTTTATGATAATATATATTATTAAGTGATCAATATATGGTCACCAATTTCAAGGACAAACTTTATTAGTCCTTTGTTGACAAGTTCTCATTATTGTTTCGAGATATCTCATTGTAGACCTTTAAAAGATTGATCTCAAAAAAATCTCATGTTGCCTAATATATCTAGCATGAAAATCCAATGAGATTGGGATGCTTGCCATATGCCATGGCCATCAAGGTCTTTGTTGGCTCATTTAATCTCTAAGTATTCGTCTTTCATTTTTAAGAGAGAAACTTTTATGCGCTCTGTCAATTCATGTATGCAACCTATGATCCTCTACCATCGGTTGCCATTGAACAATGGTTTTATCGCTGATAATGAAATCTTTACCAATTTATTCGTACTTGGTAACTCATATTATGATCATTTTAAGACCTACACGGCCATTTAGCTCAACTCGGCCTTGGTAGGTTGGTCTCTAGCCCCATCATTTTGAATGACATATCAGCAAAATTGGTTCTGAATTTACTTCATTGGATAAGTTATATAGCTTTGAAAAAGGCCTTGGTAGCTTCGTCTCTAGTCTTCCCAAAGTCCATCACCTTTTGACTTTGAATGACATATCAGCGACATTGGTTCTGAATTACTTTATTGGATAAGTTATATAGGTGGTGAACTTTATCAACATCGACATAGTATTGTTACTTCTATTCAGCTTGAAATGAGCAACCAGCTTTAAATATTTTTATAATATTCATTTATTGGAATCAAATTCTACACATCTTTTTATAATATTCATTTGTTGGAACCAAATGCTACACCATTTGTCAATTCGTCTATTAAATTTAATCTACACCATTTGTTGATTCGTCTATTAAATTTGATCTGTGAAAACTGCATCAGTTTATTACTGATTCACATGAACCAAATCCCACACCTTTGATTAATTGATCTTATATTGTTCACCATCCATGTCTCCCTATTTGAGAGGCACATCTCTCATTTGTACTTGTCCGGCATATCTCTCATTTGTACTTGTCCTAAATGAGAAAGTATACGGCTTCTAATAATATCTTGAAAAGGAGTTTATTGTACTTTGCAGTTGTTATATCAAGTATAACAAAAAGACTAAAAGAGTAGCTTGAATCTAGTCTATTTCAAGCCTTAAACACAACGAGGAAACGATTAACAGCTTTCACTCACATTGTTAGAGGCTGGGGCCAAACTCTAACTAACCCAACTTTCCCAAACTCTGGTGTAGATTCTCAGCTTGATCACAGCTTGATCAGTGGTTTTGACACAAACTCAGACTAGAAGAAAACTTGTGGCAAGCACATGTCGGGGCATCTTCTAAACTTTCGAAAAACAGGCAACAACATGCCTCCATTGGAATTGGTGTCTTGCCCTCAAGGCAGTCTTTGCAAAACGAGCGCAACCCTAGAGGAGGACAGTGATCGAGTGGAACTATCGAAGAAACTACTATAGTTAGGGTTTTTTGACATTTTTTTTAATGTTGCTTTTACTGATGCAGTAAACCAAGTTCAGGACCTCTCAGTCTGTAGTGTTTTTTGTTTTTCGATGAAAATTCAACTTGCTAATAATGAATAATGACAATTTTCTACAAAGTTAGCAAGATTGATTAGAATTCACTGTTTTAATTTGTTCAAATAACTATTGCCAGTTCCCTGTGCCATTATTACTTTGCGTTGGCAGTAATCATGTGATTGGAAGGCAACTAAAGTAGTTGAGGGCTTGGTTAGGATTACAAGATCAGTTGACCAATACGTAAAGTTCTAAAGGAAAAATAAGGTTGGTACTTAAGGTATGAGTATTTAAGCTCTTCGAAATGATGAAGGATAAATTCTTATAGAGATGTTTGATCAAGATTAATCTATAATTCTCTGAAAAATGAGGGATTCTGTTAATGTTAGTTCATATCTATATTGCATTTTGAGGGATTTTGTCCATGCTAGTTCATATAAGTTCATATCTATATTTGCATTTTCAGGGATTTTGTCAATGTTAGTTCATATCTGTAGTTATGGAATTAGTCCATATCTATATTTGCATTTTTATGGAATTATCAAATGGGATCGTGTGTCTCAGATCTGAGCTTTATAACATTCCTCAATATGATAAGAAAGAAATAAGAGACGCCAATAAGATCAACTACTTCCAAATTACCTTCTTTCGGTATAGGACTTAGCCTGGTAAGCTCAAGTTTGTTAGTCCACAGAAAACATTTATGCTTAGGATTCAATGTAAACATTCCCTATACTAGGATTTTGGGAAAAAGGTCGTCATACGTTTTGAAGTGCACAAGTTAAAAAGAGTGATAATGTTAAACTTGCAGTGGGATCTTACTCTTTAAGCAAAGACCAAAATAGTTATTTTATCCAAACATTGAGTTCCCAAGTATGGAAGGCACAATGACAAAAACATATGCATCTACGAGTTCTTTCCAAACATATATCATTCAAGAAAATTATCTGCAACTAATCAGCAGAGCTAAAAGATCCAGAAATGGGGTGAATTGCTAAGTCCTTTAGAGTAATTAAACTGATGTATAGTCTCCAACAACTACTATCAACACCTCTTATCTGTACCATTAAAGTTTATGTCTGGCCTTAATTGTACTTTAAATTGTAGGAGTCCATACAGAAACCACAGTTCATTTTTATGAACAGATAAATCACTTGCAGTGAAAAATAGATTATTTGACTATTATTCAACAAAATATTATAAAATTTGTATACAATTAAATATCCAGAGACCAAATCATCAAATAAATCAGAAGGCAAATTCAAACCCCAATTAGCATGGTGGAACAAGATGTAAAACAAATGGGATATTGAGTGCAACTTGCAGGCTTGACATGCTTTCGATGTTCATTGTTTCCTCAAGTACGACAGTGCATGGACTAGAGTCAGAGAACTCTTACAGACTTGCAAAGAGATAATGAGATCAGATATCTGCAGACCTAATTACATGGGTTACTGGATTTACTAAAATTATAGGCTAGTAATGATGGATATATAAGAAAGATTTTATTACAATACAAAACACATGGAGATAAATTTCTTCATCTTGAAGTATAGCTGGAATTAATATATACTTATTTGGCTAAACCAACTAGAAATAAACTTTATAAAGAAACAGATGCTACACTGGTGCGTGCTACTAACTTCCTTTTACCTAGTAGTCTGTAAAGCTTCTACAGATGAGCAGTCAGACTATTATTACTCAGATACAACTGTATAGTTCTACAGAATAAATACTTATACAACTGTATAGTTCTACAGAATAAATACTTTCCTAGCAGTACAGCACTTATACAAAGTGATAATGCACTGTGGCAGAAATAACGCAATCCAGTGCAACCTCAACTTTGGATCACATATGCCAGTTATGGTCTTCCAGGGGTCCGGGGTTCATGACTATGATTAGCTCCAGAGGGGGGATAGTCTTGGCTTTCGATGTCACTTCGGCCATGGATAGAAACTTCATCTTCCTCTAGATTCCACTTCTCTTCTTGAACTATCTGTTCCGTATGCAAATATAAATAAAAAAAGTCAGGCTGCAGTTTGTTTAGCCATTTCTCTAAGAATTTGTCCGTGATACATACACTAGATATGCTCAATGTCATTGTCAGGAAGATACAGAGATTCCCTACAAAATAAATTATTGCAATTTAAAATTAAACTGTAACGAAAAAATGGGACAGTAAATAAATTATTGCAATTTAAATCAAACTGTAATGAGACAAATGGGATAGTTATTTTGTGAATCCCAGCTATGATTTCTGACATTGGCTGAAAAGGTATATGTTATATGAACCGTATAGGTGGTAATTGCTTAATCTAAGCCATTTAATAAAAAAAGAAAAGAACCTTGCAGACAGTTGTCAGAAACTACCTTTAAAGCTAGGCATATTTTTCAATGACCAGAAAAGGTCCAGTAATTATCTGAAAATTTTGTTGTGCATTCTTATCATAAATATAAAAATAGGAACTGTATATTTTTTAGAATGTCAACATGACATGGCCCTCTTGCCGAAGAAATATTTGTGCTTACTGAGTTATCTTGATCAATTTGCATTTGCAGAGAAACCAGGCAAGACCTGATTCATATTTGTTGCTAAATCTTTTTGAAGTTTGGAGACTCATGCTTTTTCTGATTGTGACAGACCAAAGCAATAAGCATGTCCATTAAGCCAATAAGTCCGGAAATTCCAGACCAAAGGTTTAAGGAAATACGAAGGCTCCTTCCATCAAGATAGGGAGCACTCACAGTCATGGAGTCTATCAAAATCAGGATAGCTTATCTTGGTGATATCATCCCATGGGTTTATTGTTCTTCTTCCATCCAGTAAACACATAGGCTTCCGCCAAAAAAAACAAGTTAGGTTTATTTTTCTTAATTATCTCTAGTTGAAATGAACCCCAGCAGAGTATGTGTACTGGGTTAAAAGGCCGAAAAATATAGGAGATGGAAGCTTTGAGAGCAGCTGATTCTTAAACGTTTGTAACGGATACAGACCTCCCAAGATACAGCACAAAGATACATGCCTAATAGGCATGGAATTAATGCATGAGGCCAGAGATTGGCTACCTCAAAATGAATTCATAATCAAAACCATATAAAGGCCAATCCAAAAAGAAAGTGCTTAAATGATCTTTAAAAGGTTTCTCATATCCAGTACAAGGGGTTAGTTAAAAAGTTTCTCATGTTCATATCCAGTATCCAATACAAGGGGTTAGTTTAACCAGTTGTTGTCAAAGTAGTCCAGCATTTCATTAGTTCCATGCTGACAGGTGCCCAAATCACCTAGAACAGGTGCACTTGTTTAGACAGATAGCTTTACTAGAAATGCCATGTAAAAACGTGGGAAAACATCACTTTGGGTTTTCCAAATAAGTATTCCTGGGAATAGACAAAGACTCTCATATCCCATGTAATTGATTAAATTTACAATTACAAAAGCCAGGAACTGAGCCAAGGGAATTACCAAGACGCCCTTTACAGGCTTGCAAAGCAAAACACGATCTTTAGACTTGACCAGCTTCAGCTTTCTAGCATATTGCTGACATCCAGAGACAGGACATGCCATGGTAGATAGGATACCCATACAGGTACACCCATGTACCCATACACTTGCACCCATGATCCAGAATTAAAGTAAACTAGCCACAAAGCTAAAAGTATTCACTTTTAACATGCAGGATCATGCTTCTGGGTTAGCTACAAAGCTAAAAGCATTCACTTTTAACATGCAGGACCATGCTTCTAGGTTAGCCACAAAGCTAAAAGCATTCACCTTAACATGTAGGACCATGCTTCTGGGTTAGCCACAAAGCTAAAAGTATTCACTTTCAACATGCAGAACCATGCTTCTGGGTTGGCAAAGCTTTAGACCATATTTGTCTCTTGTGAGCCCCTTATTTGGCCAAAGAAGACACCCATCCTGGCCTAGAAATAGTACAAAATTCACATGAAATTCATGAAGACCAGACAAAAATTCTTTACCTGCTCCTTCTGGTCTGCCAATTTCAGTGTCCCTGCAGGAAAAAAATAGCCATGAGACAATAATCCAAAATTAAAATCCAGCCATGCTGTTGACTTCAACACAGTGATAACCCATGCACTAATGTAACAATTCAAGCCCAAAAGAAAAAACCATGTGAGCTGCTCAGAATTTCGAACAGGACCGCAATTCTAATCCCACCGATTCAGTCATAAAGTCAAAGATGGCATTATAAAGTACTAATACCCAATTATGAACCCATTATTGTATATAATATAATAAGACAAGTCCCAACGGAAAAACAGGGGCCGAAGTACTTACTCGAGAAGGGAACCGCCTGCAATTCCTGCACAAATGCGAGGCTTATTATCATTATCATCAGAGCAAGGAGGAGTAGGCTGCTCTTCTGCGGAGATCCCATTTTGCTCTCGCGGAAGAAAACGATGAGGAGATGGGTTTAATGCAACGAGGAGTTCTGCAACTTGCAGAGAGCGAGGACGAGGCGGCATATAAAAATATTTTGTTTCTTGAAAGACGGAACGTAAGCACATCCTCCAACTGGCTTGGGCGGAGGTCTATATAGACATGCCTCCCACCACCTCAACCTCTTATTAAAAAAACCAATTAACAATTCCACACTAAACAAAGTCAAAGGAATTTCTGGGGATCTTTTTCCTGGCACAGGGCTCTCTACCATTTTTTATGTGTGGCATTGAATTATCACTTTACAATCCACGAAAGGTTTAATTTCTGCGCCCTCCTGTGGAGTAATTGTTTCTGTGCGCTTGTCATGCGTGCTTTTTGGTCTGTCAACATTTTGATGTTTGTAGTAGGTGTTACTGTCCTATTGGTGGCGCTGTCCGTTCACAATCCCCAGTGTGCAAAGGCCTGATTGATGTACGCTGAACAAAGGACAGAAAAGTTGGTGACACATGTTTCCTGTCAAAAAAAAGTTGAATCCATGATAAACTTAAGTGGAGTATTCCACCCAGGCTGAGATGTGACGGCAATTGACCTCACTAGGCTATTTATATGCCCATCTGAATCATGATATCACTGTACTGTTCCATTACAAAATTATGGTGACAATTATACCAAATTGAATTGTGCATGGTCTAGTGAATGTTCATCAATTGACCAAATTTAATTGTGCATGGTCTAGTGAATGTTCATCAATTGACCAAATTTAACTGTGCATGGTTTAGTGAATGGTATGGAGGTGGGGTTGGGTATTACTGTATTTTTTGGAGTGATTTTCGATATATTTTTTGGTTGATTTATTCAGAATATTAATATAATGAGTATTTATTAGAATTTTAAATTTGAGTTGTGAAAGTTTTTCAATGACTAATTTATATATATAATCAAAAGTGGATTTTAAATAACAAATAAATTATGATTTGATTAAAATTATTAAAATCTCCAAAATATAAAAGTTGGATGAAATATTTAATTTATTGTGATGAAACAAATTTAACTATAACAGTTTAGTAAATATTTTAGAGATAGATTGTTTAGTAAATATTCTAGAGATAGATTTGGTATTCTGAGTTTAATTTTGGATAAAATATTTGGTTTATCAGGATGAGAGGGTAAGGGTAGGCTAAAAGTATAAGTCAAGGTGGATGGAGTGTTCGATATCTTGAAAGAAGTTATAGATATATGTTATCAAGTGGATATTTTTTCAATATCTCAATTTTTACCAAATTATAAGTTATTGATTTATCTTGCTAGTAGTTGAATATGTTATCTATTTAACCCTGGGATCACTACAATTCACTGATTTTCCATTAAATTAAAAAAGTGGATGGGGTGTTCAATATCTTGAAAGAAGTTATAGATATATGTTATCAAGTGGATATTTTTTCAATATCTCAATTTTTACCAAATTATAAGTTATTGATTTATCTTGCTAGTAGTTGAATATGTTATCTAATTAACCCTGGGATCACTACAATTTACTGATTTTCCATTAAATTTACTGATTTTTCGCCTCTCATCAATAGAACAATGTAGGTAAAGGAAGTCCCCAAAACAGATCCATAACTAATTTGTATGATTTATTTATAATGACAATTAATTTCAATGAATTATTTGTACGATATCAATATGTGTAGTCCAATGAGGGGATGTTTTCTTCCATAAAATAATGAAAATTCATACATGATTTTTAACAAAAACTGAAAAATTTAGATTACAGTTGTCAAACTTTAGTATTTTGAGTACCCCAAAAGTTTTTGATGGCCCTCAATTTTTTCCATCATTAAAAAAAATGATTCAAACATTCTTATAATCATTTAAAAAAAAAAAAAAAAATTAGATTAAAGCAAAAATACTTATCCAAACAAAACTATGTGAATAAACAACTCTCTATAAATATATCTTACATATTTTCAATATCTCGATTTTTACCCAACTATAACTATATCTTACCAACCAATATCTCGATTTTTACCCAACTATAAATATATCTTACCAACCCATAATTGAATATACACTAATACAACTCCCATTTTTACCAAACTATAAATATATCTTACCAACACATAATTGAATATACACTCATACAACTTATCAATATATCTTACCAAGTGAATGTATTTTCAATATTCCAATTTTTAAATTATAAATGTATCTTACATGCAAATAGTTGAATATACACTGAAATTCACCCTGATATCACTACAACCAATTACTGATTTTCCATATAAGTAAAGGCAATTGACCTCAATGGGCTGTTTATATCTCAGCTGACTCATGACATCACTGTAATGTTCCACTGCATAGAAGTATGATTACAATTGACCTGGTTTCACTGTGCATAGCTCAGCTAATGTCCCAGAGGCATGAAGATATATGATGATGTATGGCTGATCTGGTCCAAGCTAAATGGGTCCACGAAGAATGGCAGCCTACTGTGTGCCCATTCTCATGTGTCTGGACACAAATGTTCTCTGTATCAATCATTTAAAATACTTTTCTGCATTTTCATTTCTTCTGGTTGATCCAACCACACTTTTATCTACAGTGGTGTCCTCTTCCAGTAATGGAACGTGGTTTTTTGGTTGATCAGAATTGGCTTAGAATCGACCACCGCCATGATACTGTGTGCTTTGCTGTGCCGGTTGCAGAGAGATACATCAATCAACGTTTTACAGTGGATTACTCGACACGTCTACTGCATCCGGACATGTTCCAAATCTTGCACTTTGTGAGGTGCTAGTAGTTGTCCTCGACACGGCTCGAGGTTCTGGATATAACTTAATCAAAATATTGCACTTTATGCGGACCTTTTAGTTTTGGCGTGGCCTCATGGGTGGTTGGAGAGACTTTAAGTCTCCTTTTTCATTACTTTGTATTTAAAATGAAACATTACTATGGTTGTATTTTTCATTAATATTAAAGAAAAAAATATATATAATATATATATATATATATATAATATATATATAATATGGAAGGGGTATGAAGAATGAAAAGGGGTTTTAGAGACGTTATTTTTTTTAACTACATGGTGAATCGGTAACTGCCATGCTTAATTTGTGGGAGACTTAGGATCAAACCTTATAGCTGCCACTATAACACCAAGAGCATAACCAATCACCTTCAAGCTGGGTATACTAAGTTCCTATGATTTTAGCAAGAGCAGACTCACGGGAAAGGGGAATCCACCCCTCTAGCTGCCACCACAACAGGTCATTCTACTCAATGAGTTTTGAACTTCGGTCTCCCCGGGCTTCTGTTATTTTGAGAACGTGATGTACATTAAAGTGTAGGGGTATGGCACGGTCCAGATGTGCATTTGCATGAGATGTTATTATGGCTATTAAATGGACACAGAGGGTGGTGGGGAGAAATTTAAACTTAATGGTTTGTGAAGGAGGTTGGGTTTGGAGTGAGGTCGAGGAGCCAACTTACTTGCCACTGGCTTCCAAGCTTGACTCCTCTGCTAACCTACTTGTCATTGGTTTCCAAGCTTGACTTTAGTGCTCAAAAAGTTTGCTTTATTGGAGGTTTGATAAGTGGTGGAGAGTGTCAAAAGTCTATCAAGGTTGTGGGTATTTGCACAAAGTGCGACCAACGTCTTTCTCTATCAATTTTGGTTTTGTTGCTGGCATCTAGTAATAGAAGTCGACCAACATCTTTCCCTATCAATTGTGGTTTTGTTGCTCAGGTCTTGTTCTTCTTGGATTTTCTTCATCTGTCTATGATTTTATCTGGTAATTCTGGTTTTGGTTTAGTCAATTTGATAGATAAATCTTGTGTGTTGGGGTTTGAGGTTGTTTTGGTGGAAATTGGTCCTTGTTTTGACTTTTCTTGGTTGGAAATGATAGAGTTATTACCCGAGCAGTGAGTGTTGAAAGTTATGCTAAGTCTGCTCATGTTGGTTCTCATAGCTTTTATCACTTGGTTGAAAAAAGGGGAGTTTAATTGTGCCTTTGTTTGAATGCTTGGAGCTCTGCGAGTTTTAAGAGAGGAGGGGACTTTCGCCCTTGTGTATCTACTTGGAGTGGTTAGTCCCTTGGCCTAGTATGGTGTCTTTTGTTTAGAGTTGATATTGGTTTTACAGTTAGTCTATGTATTGAAAGTGTTTATGTTATAGGTTGACACTCTCGTCAGATTGCAGGTCATGGGTGTTTTTGTGTAGATTTGAGGATTAAGCCCCTCCTACTCACCATGCCTCCTAGGGAATGCATTCATAGTAGGAGGGGTGGTAGCAAGAACAACCCTCAAGGTTAACGCAGGGCCTGACAATTTGCCCAAAATTCGACTACAACTTATTTTAACATTGTTTCTCCTGAGAATCAGTGAGAAATTAGAAACTTGGTAACCGTGGGGGGAGCTGCGAAGCAATCTTATACTGACTCAGAGACACCAGAGGAGGCTTCTTGCTAGGTTCACAACCCTCGTCACATAAGGGGATAGAGAGAGAAATACCACAACATAGTTGCATTACACTGGTAAATGAAGATCTTGCTTGTCTTAGTTCTGAAAGAAACCAATGGAGAGATATAATGTGTTTTCTTCACTGGAGGGCATTAAAAGGATGTTGAGGAATCAACGTTTTTTCATGGATAGGCTCAATGCAAGGCTACCCCACATAGAGCGACATCTTTAATGTGACTAAGATATTGTTGTTTCTCCTGGTTTGAGTGGAAAAGACCCAATTCCTATTTCTTCTCCTGGCTCTTAATGATTGACATGTCTACTAGTATATACGGCTTCTTCCTATGTTATCTACTATCTAACCAAAATGTATGGGTGTGTCTTTTGGACTTATTTGTGGAGGATTGACCTGATTAAAAGAAAAAACATTGTACTATGGTTTTGAAAACATTATGTAATAAAGTTTAATATAATATATATATATATATATATATATATATATATAATAAATTAACAATTGGATCAGTATTTACCATTATAATATCCACTATACTCAACACATTGCTCAAGAGAAAGTTGTTATATATATATATATATATATATATATATATATATGAAAATTAACAATTGGATCAGTATTTACCATTATAATCCATTATACTCAACACATTGCTCAAGAGCACATTGTTGGAGAATTGAACATGGAACCTCAAACTCAAATTTCTTTAGATTTTCACAAACTTGCCAAATAAACTCCTAGAAATTATTACAAATTATGTTAATAAAGCAAGAATTTTCATAAATATGTTTTTTTTTAACTTCTGTCATTAACTATACACCATATTTCACTTTGAAACCTTTCTATTTGCATTCTTTTTTAAGATTTATGTTCAATTTATTTAAATAACTTATTTAGGAATATTCAAAATAACACATTTAAAATTTTTTAATCTCTTTTGATGAAAATCAATAATTTTTATAGTGTAAAAAATGTTAAAAATCTTCATTATAAAACTTTTAACAACTAATGGAAATGTTATATAAATTTACTTTTGTTAAATTATAGTTCAACTCTTTTTTTAGTCATAAGGAAATAAATTTATAATTCCAAAAATATAAAGGAATTTGGTAGAAGTTGAAGTTTTTCCTGGTCATTAGCAAGATATATATATTTTTTGTGAAAACAAGATGATTTCATTGTTTGTTGTTTTGGCTTGAATATGGTAGCACTTTTATTATTTTAAAAAATAATAGTATAAATTTGAGTTAATGTTAATAAATTTAATATGAGTATTTTAATTTGATTATTTTAAATAAGAATGGAATATGTGTTTTTCTCATTTTCATGTAAGTGGCAAGGATGAATTTGGGTGGGGGAGATAACAACTATTCTTCCCAACCATTTGAGATAATCTTAATTGACAATTAAACGTAATATCTTCCCACTTGATGACAATTCTTAAAAATGTCTTATGAATAAATTACATTATTAAAAATGTAATTATCTCATTTTAAGCTTAAATTTAATTTTTAGTAATGTATTTTTTAAATTGATTATATTGAGAAGTAGTAATTAATGAATTAAAAAACATAATTTATATTAATAATAAAAAAATAAGTAAGTTTAATATGAACCACACCAAGTGATTTGAAATGAGTCAATCTAAGAATTTAGAATGTGATTTACAAATAAATATCATCTAAAACCAATATAAATCACATAAACATACACTCTGAGAAATAAGTTTAATCTTAAATGGCACCAAAATTAAATTAAAATAAAAATAAAAATTATATATACTATATAATCAATTTAAATTTATCTCAAATCCAAAATTTATTCATCATCAAAATAAAACTAAATTTATTAATACATAAAATAAAATAAAATAAAATTATTAATATAAACATAAATATAAAATTAAAAAAATCAAATAACATAACCTATAATTATAATGGTAGAACAATTCCCCTTCAAAAGTTTATTAATATGAATCTAATAAATTAAATTTATATTTTAACTCTTCATTTATACATTTTATAAAAGTAAATTTTTATTATTTTATTCTTTTTCTTCAAAATCAATTTTCATTAATTTAATTTAAATAACTTTTCCTTAAAAAAAAATCTTAAATTTTTTGATTGCTCGAATAAGATTACAAAGTTTAATGTAGAGAATCTAATTCATGACCAGAAATGCATTATCATTATTTAAAAGATTTCCATATCTAATTCCCATCATGATATTGATTCTCTGTCAATATTAAATGGTAATAATTTAAAAAGATGGCGATGTTTCCTATCAACAATAAATCTTAATAATTTAAGATACTTGTGAAATGTCAACGATAATTAACCATTTCACTTAATTTAAATATATATTTTATATGCAAATATTTATATGCTGATCATTACTATTATTGAATATGGTTGGGTATATATCTCCATGCACAAAATATGGTATAAGTTGAGTCTTCTACAAACTTGTGCACATGGAATTTTATGCTCTTAATGGTATTAAACTATATTTATAGGCAATACTGTTAATTTATTAAGTATTTTTAATTATATTAGTGATTGTACAAAATATTATATAATTATTTGTAAAGGTAAAGATTAGATGATTGCATAATATATAATTTGAAATGATATAAATTATATGTTATAAAGCTGATATCTCGTTTTGATATTCATACTTTAATGTACTCTGGTTGGGTTTATAAGATTACTTTTTATAATGTACACGTTGCACTATGACCATGTAAAGTTCTTGAGGAGCCAAATTAAACGTATAAAAGTTGAGTAATATTTGTTTATGTTAGGTTTAATGGAAAGTAGTATTTATAATGTATATGTTTTACCATGATCATGTAATCTCATATAAAGTTGTTAGTGAAAATATAAAGTTAAGGTATTAATATAGGAAATAATTTGCTATTTTAAATTGAATATATGATCATGAGGTAAGCATGATATAATTTGAAAGAAATAAATTTTAAAAAGGAAATGGATGTTGTGGGGAGGGTGAAAGGGGATTATTATATTACAACTGACAAGTTAAAAACAAGGAAAGTGATGAAAATTCAGTCATATAACATGACAAATATTTATCATTTCATGGGATACAATATTCATTTGATCATTATCATTTCATGGGATACAATATTCATTTATGATCAAATGACAAGTTATACACAAGGAAAGTGGGTGAAGCCCTGCCTATCCATGTCACATGATAACTCTCTATCACTTAGAATGGTCTCCTCCATGTCACATGATAAGTATCTATCACTTAGAATGGTCTCCTTTTTTTAAGTGATAAGTACACTATGAAGAAAGAATTAGTGAGTAACTTACGGATTTCACCTTTATACACATTAACATCTTACCTACTGCTTTTAACTATATATACTTCATCTTGGGAATATTAGGGGTTCGTTTTTCCATCATACACTTATTTACACTAAATGTAGTTCATATCAATTGAGAGAGAGGCAAGGGATGTCCTTAAAAAAAATGTATTTAAATATGTAATTTTAGGTTCACTCTCTCAAGAGCAAAGTGTGTGTGCATCTATATGAAGAGGGTAGTTATACCAATATGCATTTAACTTAACTTTACTTTACTCTTTTTTTTGGTTAGGGGTTCAATAGGGATTTAGTATATGGATATTTGTTATTTTAGTATGGTATGGATATTTGTATTTATGTGTATTGGTAAAAAAAAATGTTTTACTCTTTTTTGAGGGTCATGAGGGATTTAGTATATGGATATTTGTTATTTTAGTACGGTATGGATATTTTTTTAGGGGGGGAGAGGGGAGGGGTGTCATGAGGGATTTAGTATATGGATATTTGTTATTTTAGTATGTTATGGATATTTGTATTTATGTGTATTGGTAATAATTCTTTTGTTTTATTAGTGTTAAGAAGGATAAGGCTATGGTGTTATAAAAAGAGTTTAAATATTAAAATTAAATTGTGATCTAATTTATAATAGAGAAAATAATATGATCAAAAATCACATACATAGAAATTAATGGCAATTATAGATTAGACAACAAGAATTGTAATCATAGAATTACAATAGTGCAAGGGATATTTTTTTAGTTTTCTATTTACATTATTATATTTTGGAGTTTGTGATTTGAGAGATTAAAAGATCCAAATGGCTTGGAAGCCTTCACTACATGATTCTTTGTTTCATCTAAAAGAACATTAAAATATGCTACAACTCTTTGTTAGGAGAAAGCTTTGGTTTTTTCCTTACATTTAGAGATAGTATTTTTCACCCCTAGATTGAAATAAATACTTTGCCAAAACAATCGAGCATTTATACAATAAATTTTTGCACTTCTTGTTAAGCTTCTTCGTTACGGAGCTTTTGTCATTTGACACCATCTTCAACAAAAAAACAACAAAGAATATATTATTTGCATGACTTATGGTAATAGAAGAGAAGGGAATAACGATATTAGGAGGGAAAAGAGAGATGATTTCTTCTAAGAAAATAAATGAAGGAAAGGAAATAGAAACATAATAATGTTTAACCAATATAAATACAAGTCTGCACTCCCATACAAATGAGCCACGATGTTCAAATTTTTATTCTATTATGATCACAATACAATACAAACTTGAAGAAAAATTGGAAACATTCATAATATTTATTCCAAAAATCCTCGCCCAATAAAAACAATGGCTACAATTTGTTTTCATGCACCAGGAGGAAGATGACTCAAACCTCATTAGGATTGCTCATATCATCCATTATTAGGAATTCAAAACCAACTCCTAGACTTACTCTAACACCCCTAAATACATGATTAAATATGCTAAAACAAGTAAATTATAGTCTTTTGGTTCATTATGTGAGATGGAGGATGTTCTGGATGTATATTAGACTTAAACAAACTCCTCCACATGTGTATGAACCTAGAAGTGTCTAAAACCCATGGAAAAATAAGAAACAAGCATATATCACTAGGGATGCACTTAAATCAAGCTACTAAGGAATAAAGGACTTTTTCATGTGCTTCTATCTATTAGAAATACTGAGAGGGGGGTGAATCATTATTTCCTAGATTTTTCCACAATTGGTTAATTTATTAGATTAACATTCAGAGCATTAAAATAAATAAAAACATCATCACATCAAATTAAAAATGCACAAAAATTGTCGTCTCAATGAAGCTTTGCATTATGTATGTTTACATACACATTCACTAGATGAGCTGGAAGGAAGTATAATACTCCCTAAGTATGAATAGGTTTGCAGATAAAGTCTACAGGAGTCCTCAACCTCTTTTACAGTTAACTAATCACTCAAACACCACTGCCACTACTACTATCTCTGCTTCTACACTCATTTCTCCCACTTCAATTGCCACTATTATTATCTCTTCACTATTGCTACCATCACACTTCACTGCTACTTATCACATCACAACCATTTGTTGTCATTGTTGTTGTACTTCTATTGTCCCTATTCCAACAACACTATAAGGCACACTTCTGCACTCTAAGATGTTGTTTTCCCTCATCAACTCATAATCCACATAATCTAAACCTTTCACAACATCTTTTACCTGCTACTGATTTGCCAAAATATGATATGATCTTCCTGAACTTTTGTTATCAATGCCATTTTAATCCTACTCAATATGATTACTCTATTGCTTGCACTTTGATAATGCTATACAAAGGTTAGTACAAGTTATTGTCATTTTGAAGTAGCCTAACTGTAATACAGATTAAACCTTGATTGCATAATATTTTATTGAAGTATACAACCTCACCAGATGTCGCTATTAGTGAAACCTTTACTAGTATAGATGCAAGACTTCTTTGTGAATGATACATGTAACCTGAAGATGTATGCTCTTGGTGCTTTGGTTCACAAGAATCTTCTAGTATCTTATGTCTTGAAGTACTCCATGTATATTTTTATATTTAAAGTTGATGTATGTATCCCCACTACTGCATTTCTTCAATATACACACATGAAATTCATGGAAATGTCCTTGACAAGAATTAGACTGAAGGTAGAGCTACTAATTCTACCCTAACCTCAGAAATGTGATTCATCTATGGTCATGCTTTTCTGTAGTGCAAAACAAATTCTAATTAGTGTTGACAAGAAAAATGATGTTATGCCCAAGAAACTTACAAGCCATTATCTTAATCTACAAACCCTGCACTATGTTTTTTTGTATTCTCTGTCCAACATTTGTTCATGGAATAATATAGGTAATTTAACTCAATTGATATCTCCTATTTAATTGACCTCTGAATCAGATGTATGTTACTTATAACGGTGCACATAATCCATTTATATGATAGGAATGCTTCTTAAATTAACTTAGGTAGACAAGTGAATATGCAAAGGAGAGAAAACATTTAAATGTGTCTAATTGAAACTTCAAATGTCAGCCTACTCTAGGACTTCTAGATGATGCTTAGGTTGTCCTTGATCAATGTTCCATATTTTTTGGAATATTTGAATTATCACCAAAACTAGATATCAAACAACTATTAACCACCACTTTAGACATACTTCAATACTACTTAGAATTCCTTGTGATCAAAACTAATATTAGAAATATTGCCATGAACTCAAAATTTCCTCAAGAACATTAATTGAAATCCACATAAGAGATTTACAGGAATGATGTCCTAGATCAGTTTCTTATGCCAGTTGAGCGAATCATCAATTCTACAGATGTGTCTTTCTTCAATTTCACGCAATGCACAACCCTATGTCAAATCTCTCAAGGCTACAATGAATTTCTTGAAGCTCAAATATTAGAATACTTCCTCCAAAATTCACATAACAGTCATAGTTAAGGTTAATGCATTAAAAGGGTGAAAGAATTAGTTCAAAAAATCATCATATTTACAAGAGTTCAAGGTCGTAGAAGTGTCTTGCTTTAATTATGTGCGATCAAAAACATCTTTTGTGTCAGATCTCCTACAAACTCCTCACGGTTGCATGAAATTCTTCCTCAATAATTTGCATAAATTATTCAAAGGGTAGATGTCTACAATGATAAATATCCTAAGTCACCTTTACATTTGTTCCAAAACACTGTATCAATTCATGTATTCATGATGCCTTGATGACTCCAGATTTGAAGTGGAATGAGGTTTAGAAATCCATTAAATTGTTATTTATTTATTTATGACATCAAATTATGTCAGAGAGGAGAGTCAAATAGTCTTATTGTAGATTCAAACTATAGATTGTGATCCAATAAAAAAATTACTTGAATCTACTCTACTCATCATCAGAAACAAAAATTGATCGATAAAATCATGAAGCAGAAAAAGGAAGAATTTCAATCACACATAACACAATAATTTTATGGGGAAATGATCCGGATCTCTTCAGCTACCAAAATTATCCAAGATCTTTTACTTCTATGATGTTAGAAGAATTGCATATGAAAGAGCATAAAACAACCACATGTGCATGGTTTAAGGAAGATGAAACAAAATGACGTCCATAAAATCAATGAACACAAGCACACTGGTAACAAAGTTCACCTAGTGTGGGTTACGTCTCTGGGCCCCAGTGTCAGGAGAGTGAAGGTCACTTCATTAAGTGTTGTAAATGATGATGATGTACATGCTATTCTCTTTATCATTATAAGGACAAATACCCTCAACCTAAGTGGCGTGTCTCTCCACGAGACATTCTCCCTACATGAACTCTCACTCAAATGGGTCTTCCTTTAGCATGTCAAGCTAATGAAATCTCACATAATGTGGCAACAAGTATCCCTCAACATAATAGTAATCAGGGATCTCAACAATATAAACATCATCTAAGAAAATCAGGAGAAAAACATGACATAATTGCATCATATACCTCCACTCCTAAATATGGCTGAACAATGCAAAACTCAGCTGATGAAATAGACTACAACACTAAATTCATGGTGAGGAATGGTGCAAAATTGACTGTAAACTTGTCCAATTCTTACAACATAAAATTTTGGACCATCGGGAATCTTGAATATTCCCCCAAAGATTCCTTCTTGGAGATGACTGGAAAATCCTTTGGATGAATATTCTAAGAACACCACTTCGCTCCCTGTGAAATTCTGTGAAAAATGACAATAAAGTTGGCATCATTCTGACACTGGAAAGAATCAGCTTGTAAGGGAATATTTTAGATTCCATAAGATTCTTCAAAAATTTTTTGCTATTGAGAACCTATATTTCTGCTGCTCAGATAGAGATTCTGACTACATGGTTGGACTCCTGGTGAGAAAACATGCAAAAATGACTATCCACATGTCAAAATCTATCACTAGCATCTCTGGCCCTCAAGGGAATCTTTATAACATCTTGAACTTCTCATGTTCACTGTTCCACATCTCTGTCCGTGCAAGGTTCTGCCTTGGTCATGGTTCCATTGGATCGTGGTTCCATGCCTCCAAGTTTCTCCTTTGCCCTCGACCTCACTAGTCCGCCAGTTCTCCTGTTGAATGAACTAAAAGGTTTATATAGAGGTTACGGTCGACGAAGTTAATAAAGCGAGGCTTCATGGGCCATTGGTGGATGGATGTATTTAGTGGGCAGAGGACTTGGGGTCGAACTTGTAGGCCTCCCCCAAATAACATGCATATATTTGATTAGCAACCAAACATGCATGTTTCTTAAAATTAGCCTGGTGGTGGAATGCGATTAACGTATGTGTTAACGTTTTATGCCACATGGGGCCACCCATCGGGAGCCGACCCACTTGAGCCAGGAGGGTTCAACCCCCACAGGCCTCCAAATTTGTCATATGCGGTTCTATTACCATAGCCTCAGGTCTTTGTTTTGGATGTGTTCAAATGGGATTCGGTAGGGGTTTGGTTGTAATGTCGCAGTTCCCATGTGATGCAACCAACACTTGACATTTAATATATATCTATATATATATATATGACATGCGATCGGTGGGGTAGTTAGGTCCGGTGGGCCCGACCTACCCCCTTTTTTTAATAATTTGTTTCTAGTTTTTATAACAACCTGGTCATTTTTTATTTTGTCGAAAATAAGGGTCATTGGGAAAATTAACCATCCTACAAATTCACTTGTCCCGGTGGCCGATTCCATGCGTCAGGTCTCGGTGAATTTGTTGCCTCTTTAAGCCTTCCACTTTTCCAAGTTTGACCAAAATATGACTAGCAATAACTTGACTAACAAACTCAGATTCAAGTGTCGTTCACACCGTTGGGATTAGGGCAACAAGCACGACAATCTAGTCCTAGTTTCACTTCCATCTAGCCACTTTGAGTTTTGAGCTATTCTGAGCCACTGATGAGTTATGAGCATGTCTAGAGTCACCTAGATCATTCCTCCCCACTGAGGAGCTTTTGGTCGACCAAAAGCATGAACATAATCTGGAGCTAATGTGTACATTTTCTACACCACAAGACTTGTCCTAATAGGTCACCCTTCCTTCTCCTTCACCTTTGTTCTTCAGAGCCATAAGCGATGATCTAACACCTACATCCTCTGCAAACCTATAGTACAACATTTTCAAACTACATTCTCAATTACATGAACAATCATGACCCAAGAATCTCCATACTTGCCAAGAGTTTATAAGACATACTCTTTGGTCAAGTTTACATCAGAATAGACTTCAATACCCCAACTATTATGAAAAGGCCAAACATCATTGTTTCTTTTAATAAGCAATGGAAAACACATCATCACTTTTACATTTATATCACAATGCATGATTTACAAAATGAGGCCATGACAATCTATCACATCTAGAAAAACCATCTCTATGAATGGGTCACCTCCTTGTGGCAGATTTGCTTGTTGAACATCTTCGCCAACTAGTTTCTACATAGGCACTTTGTCCTTGAGACACTGCTCTAGATGGAGCCTCCAACATGTGGCTCTTTGATGACCACCTTTGTTGAAATGACTGCAAAAAATCTTCTTCCTCCAGACCTGCTTAACCTGCTTCCTTCCCTAATGTGGAGAAGGCTTTTCATGCCTCATCCTCTTTCTTGTTTCCATTCTCTTCTAGCACTCAACAACCACATGGTTATGTAAACCACAAAAACTACATAGTTTTCTATGACATTATTTATGTCCATCATGAAAAACATGTTTGTAATCAAAATGAAATTTAGAATATTGACTCTTGTTATACCTCTCTTGACTGACTCTAGTGTGATTCTAGCGATGAGAGCTTGCCCTAGCTCTCCCTTTACAATGTGCATTATCATGGGAGGATGGTGACATATTACGATCATCCTCTTTCCTTGACAACCTCAACAATATCTTGGAAGCTTCTAACACAATTGATGACTCCCCTTCAGTACAATATCCTAAACCTGCGAATTGAGGTCTTTGTACCACCTCCAATGGCTAAGTCATTCCTTGGCTATTAACACCAAGTCCTCCTCCTTCAAACCCCATCTTGGTAAGGAGTCTCATGCTAGTTACTAAAAAGGGTACCTCCATGTTTCCAACATAAATAACATCATGTGAAGATGAAACTAAAGAATGATCAACATTGTTTATCTCAACTGTTAATTTTGAAACAGGTGATGATGGCCTTGCTAAGCCTTTGTTGCACTTCAAATTTTCCAAGGCCTCTTCCTTTGCTTGTAACTAAAGCTGCAATATCTCCTTCTCCTCTTTTTCTTCTCGTAGAAGTCCCCTCAATTCAACATTCTCTACTTGAAGGCTCCAATTGATCTTCTTATCTGGATGATGAGAATACAATGAAGAAGATGAATGATCACTCGAGGGGGTAGATGGAGCATCGTCCTCTGCTCTTTCTTTCTCCCGTTCCTCTCTTGCCATATTCTCCTCATAAGCTTCATACATTATGTCCACAATTTTTGACATCTTGAGGAAGGTATCGTACATATCTCTGTCATCCTCCATTTTATTTCTTGTTGCACGTTCAATCATGCAATTCACATCAACGAGAAGACCGCTCTGATACCAAACTTGATCTGGATCTCTTCAACTACCAAAATTATCCACGATCTTTTAACTTTGTGATGTCAACATAATTTCATGTGAAAGAGCATAAAACAACCACATGTGCATGCTTTAATTAAGATGAAACATAATAACAACCATCAAATCAATGAACACAAACACATTGATAACAGAGTTCACCTAGTGTGAGTTACGTCTTCGGGCCCTTGTGTCAAGAGAGTGGAGGTTGCTTCATAAAGTGTTGTAAATGATGATGATGTAAATGGCATGTTCTTTGTCATTACAAGGACAAATACCCCTAGCTTGAGTGGTGTGTCTCTCCACGAGACATTATTCCTACAGGAACCCTCACTCAAATGGGTCTTCCTTCAGCATGACAAGCTAATGAACTCTCACATAATGTGGCAACAAGTATCCCTCAACATAATATTAATTAGGGATCTCAACAATATAAACATCATCTTAGCAAATTAGGAGAAAAACATGATTTAATTGCATCATATACCTCCACTCCTAGAGATGGCTGAAAAATTGAAATCTCAGCTGATGAAATGGATTACAAGAGTGAATTCTTGGCGAGGAATGGTGCAAAATCGACTGTAAACTTGTCCAATTCTGACACCGTCA
This sequence comes from Pinus taeda, assembly GCA_000404065.3. Classification (NCBI taxonomy): domain Eukaryota; kingdom Viridiplantae; phylum Streptophyta; class Pinopsida; order Pinales; family Pinaceae; genus Pinus; species Pinus taeda. The sequence goes on from APFE030299511.1 coordinate 291,821, forward strand.
AATTTTGGACCCTCAGGAATCTTGAAGATTCCCTGAAAGATCCCTTCATGGAGATGACTTGAAAATCCATTACTCGGATGAAGATTCTAAGCACACCACTGCGTACCCTGTGAAATTTTGTGAAAAATGACAATAAAGTCAAAATTATTCTGACGCTGGCAAAAATTAGCATCCAAGGGAATCTTTTAGATTCCACAACATTCTTCTAAGATTTTGTGTTGCTAGGCACTTGTATTTCTGCTTGGGCAAGGTTTTGCCTTGGTCACAGTTCCACACCTCCAAGTTCCACCTTCGCCCTCCACCTCACTGGTGTTATAGACATATTTGGGCACTGTAACCCCAATATTATATGTCAATACGCCAAGGGCTCTTTAACCCCTAAAAGTGTTGTTTCATACCCTAAAGGATCATGGTCAACTGATTACATCATTTCCTATAAGTTCCACCTGAAAAACCACTCAGAATTGGCCAAAACTGGACCATACTGACTGCTCCATTGCTAGGGTGCGATGCATACTGACTCCTACACTAGCCAAGTGTGATGCATACTGAAGAGGCCTTCTCTGGGGTGCGATGAGTGAGAATGGACAAATGTCTGAGATAATTTGCTAAGTGGATACTCAGGGAATCTTCTAGAAACTTCTCCTATGACACTTGCCTCTCTGAATTCACCCATGGATGAGTAAGAGATCCAAGAAATCTCCAAGTGGAACCAAGAACACAAGTGGAATGACACTAATCAAAAACCTAGAGATGAATCACTTCCTTGCAGACATCTATAAATGGATCCCTCATTTGAGAGATCTAGGGGCTAGAATTTTGTAATTTGTAAGGAAGTGCTAATAGTGTGTCTTTGAGAAGGAACATTGTATTGTTGGGTGATCTTCCTTTTCATGAGATGAAGAGGGCTTTGACATTGGGAGGATGATGCTGGATCAAACAGCTGGATTGTAATTCTCTCTTCTATTTTAATAAAGTTCTTTGAGTTTTCCTCCATACAATCGTGTATTTGTGAATGTTGTTATTTGTGAATGCCATTGTATGTTCATTGTATTTCTAATTCTATAATTCTTATGATATAATAGATAGAGATGCTTTGATGGTGTTTTGTTACTTTTTCTCTACAGGTATTCTCTAAGTGGGATAAGTAGGAAAGGAGTTGCAAGCTTTGTCAAGGGGGAGAGAATTCAAGCAAGGAGTCAAGCGGAAGATCCAGGTTGGTTCCTTTGCCTCTCTCTTATCTATCATACGTAGAGGAAATTCCAAAAGCTTTGATTGTTTGTTTCTAAGACAACTGCCAATCCTAGAGGGCTAGTAGATAGAAAAGGAACTAGTTTTCTCGGAAACAAAATGGCAACTCCGCTGGGGAGCAAATAGTTTGTTTGTTTGTTGTTGTTGTTAGCTTTATAAACTATAGACAGATCCCAAAGTTAGCCAGATAGCCTTCGAATTGCTCTTGCTCTGCAATTGCAAAGTAGATGAATGTTGCTTCAATCAATCTCTGGTTTAGTTTATGAATTGAACATCTGACTTACAAGTATTCTAGATGCCCTTTTGGTATCTCAGTCACCTATCAAGATCATACCCCTATACTTTTCTCTTTACTGTCCATCATAGCTCAGCTTAACTCATTGAAAGCAGTTGCAAATTTGAGCCAAAACCCATCTTAGTTGCGCTCCTTGGCTCATCGCACTGTCTGTCACTGTGAACCAGTATGCATCACACTTCCTGAGTGCAGCAAGTGCGATGCATCCCTGTTTCTGTAAAGCACAAGTGTGATGACTGAGTAATCCTATTTCTCTCCTTGAAATTTGGGGATTTTTTGTCTTTGTTTTCAGCTCTGTTTAGTTGTTTTTTGTTGCTTATGAACAATATCTCATTGCTTAAGCCTGCTTGCATTAGATTGTTCAGCCTCCATTGATAAGGATTAGTAATTTTTTTTATGTACTTGTCCATAATTTACAATCCTTTGTCGAAAAGTTACTTAAATCGATCTGTCGTTTTGGTGCAAAAAGTGTCGTAACTATCGTTTTTGTGTCAAAAAGAGAAGTGTCATTGAGTCTTCCTTATCTAGGTAGTTAATTGAAATATTTGATTTGTATTTGATTTGATTTGTTATTATTCGAAGTGTTGAAAGCATTTTCTATTTGAAATTGAAAAGTGTCATTTAGTCTTTCTTTCCATTTTGAAAATAAATTGTCGAAATTTCGCTTTGAGTGAAATGTTTTAGATCTATACTTAGTTCTCTTTTTTGGCATTCCTCACATTAAGGGAACGAAAAACAAATACATACATTTGCATTTGCATTTATACTGTGTGCAAAAGATGATTTAGGAAAAGTGCATTTAGTGTGTGCTCTTTTCTCTTTGTTTGAAAGAACCGTAATCTTCTTTCCTTAGTAGCTAGGATTTTCATTGCTAAAAATAAACAACGATTGTTTATCATTGTAGATTGCATTTAGGAATTTTACATTTACATCACATGGTGAACCATTGAAAGGCAAAATTCTAAGCAAGATCAACTCTAAAATAAATTTCACTGAACTTAGCAACGCTTTGGAACCTAACGCAACACATTTAGAGGTCTAGGCTAGAGACGTATTCTGGAATCATAAAATCTAGTAACTATCATTTTCATCGAAACTTGGGTGGTTCCTCATCTTTGATATGACAAGTGCTAGCACGGACTTGTGCTCCCCATACCATCAAGTATATATTTGGAGACCACAATAGGCTTATATCCTTTATCCATAGGAAGCCGTGTCTGCCGCCCTATCGATCACAATGCACTAAACACAACATTCAGGAAGATTGACTACCGTACATAAGTCCTTGGTAATTTCTCTTTAATTTATCACCAAAGTGTATATTGCGGTTTTGCAATTGGTTTGGTAATCCATCTATCTATATTTGTAGAGTAGTCACTTTCGTTCCTTTTCGATTCCTTAAAAGAAAAGGTCCATCTAAGCACTTGTCACTTCAGCCTCATTAAAAATCGAAGGGGACTAGAGTCATCTTTAGATTTTTCTAGACTCTTAAAAATTGAAAAAGCAAAGTTGTGTCAAAGTGTCATTAAAATTTATTTAATTCAGAATAACATCCTTGTTCCTTCATTGATCTTAGGTTGAGATAATGGAGTCCACCAATCATGGAATCCCTCTTGAGGGGAATCCTAGTCCATTTTCTTCTTGGGGAAATATTGCTGCTCTGTATATGGCCACATAGTTCTTTCCAGGAATCACAATTTGTTTGCCGGTCTAGTTTTTCTCAACCTCTATTGTTCAAAATATCATGATTCCTTAGCAATCGAATCAGCAACCAGTTAATACTGAATTTGATCCTTCGCCTTCTTCTTCGTTTGTTTCTCCTTCCCCTTCTTCCTCTTCTCTTGGTGAAAATAATGATGTTAATAACTGGGCGACTGAGAAGAAGAAGAAAGGGAAAGAGAAGAAGAAGAAGTCAGTTAAGCAAGGGGGCAACCAAGCAGCATCTAGTGAAAATCCTCATATTAAGCTTTCCAAACCCAAACATCCATGCATAATTTGCAAAGGAGACCATTCTCATCAATAATGTCCGTGCATTCCTCAGATCTTGAGAGAATGGTCCCCTCGTTCACACCATCCAGTGTCATCAACCTCTGGTGATCATGTTGACAACACACCATCAACTAGTAATAGTGAAGTTCACAGACAGAAAGGAAAGGTCAAAACTCCATGTAGGCTATGTGAAGGGGACCATACCCTTCCTTGTTGTCCCTTTTTGGATGAAGCCAAGAGAATCTTGCATAACCGTCTTGCTTCACCACAGCGACTTCCACCTAGATACAAGAAAATCTCACCAAGTCCTTTACTAGTTGAAAATCCGTCTGACATAACTTAATCATCAGTCGGAACACCTATCATTGAGAGTGAATCTTCTGAGTCCATACCGGACCAAATTTAGCAGGTTGAGACGGTAGTCAACCTAGTTTTACCTTCAGAAGTTCCACCTTCAGATGATACCATTCCCAAAGAGAAAGAGAACGATACCGTTCAAAGTATTTTTACTACTTCAAAGTCCAATGAACTTGAGGGTAATCAGCCTATTACTTCATAATAGGAAGAGAATCCCTCAGTTCTCGCTACTCAAGGGGTTAATTCAACCGTTTATTCGGTACCCCCTCCAAGAAGTCTAGTTACTTCCTTTGATTGGAATTGACTAGCAAGATCCCACCTTCCTTCTAATGTACCATTTCGGATCATAGTACAAGTTTACAAAATGATCGTGTCTGGCACTACCATAGATGAAGGGGCTTTAGTGAGTATCCTTTCCTAAACTGCTTGGAAATGCTTGGTTCGCCATCGCTTATGCTTGTTACTCAAAATTTGTTAGGCTTTAACAAAGGAACCAGTCGACCATTAGGGATCCTTCCTAAGTTACCAATAAATTTGAGAAGGAAAATCATTCACTTGAACGTGATGGTAGTCCAAGAACCATTAGATTACAATATACTCCTTGGGCATGACTATGCTTACAACATGGAAGCTATTGTCTCAACACTCTTTCGAGTGATGTGTTTCCCGCATGAAAGCAAAATTGTCATGGTTGACTAGCTTTCATTTCCCAGTTCAAGCATAGCTTCAAGTCAAACATCATCCCTAAATTGTCCTTTTGCATCGAGAATGTCTCTTCAACCTTCATTCCATCCACCTAATTACCACGAGTAGTCTGGTGAATGTAACAAAGATTAGTGGGCATGCACCCTGGTTTGCTTAGGTAGATGAACCCAGCTGAAAATATAGGTTTCCCTGTAGGTTATGTGATTGGAAGTGTTATCTCACACCATTCACCTTTGTCTATTTGATAGACAAAGCCAAGGATTTTTTCATCGGCTGCACTGACAAAAACAATCCTGCTTAACTGTAGTGATTTCCATATGGTTACCTAGAGACTCTCCTTTTCTCGATGTCTAGGGGCATGCAAACCTTTTTATGCAAGCAAAAAAGGACATATTTCATTTTTTAGCTTTTTAGCTTTCTAGCTTTCTAGCTTTTTAGTTTTTTAGTTTGTCAACTTCTTAGGTTAGGTGATTGGTCTAAAACACCATTCACCTTTGTCTGCACTGTAGACGAATCAAAGGAAGTTTTTTTTCGAGCTGCTAATGAAGCTATCCTACCTAACCTTAGTAGTTCCTTAGCTTTTAGTCTTTTTTAGCTTTTTAGCTTTTTAGTTTTGTCATTTCTAACTCACATAAAAATAAGCAGAGCATATGTTATCCCATGGTTCAAGCTCATTAAAAAATGAACCTGGCCATAAGCAATGTTATCGCATGGTTCAAGCTCGTTAAAAAATAAACCTACCACTGAGCATATGTTCCCCTAGAGTTCAATCTCATTAAAAAATGAACCCACCTTCGGTAAATAACCTTTGTGATTGCCATATTATTAGCTTTTTGAGCCTTGGTTGTGTTCCTGACATCACCTCCATTCTTTTGGCTGATCATACACTTCCACTTGATTGTTTACCTTTTCTAGGAATAACTACAACAAGTGGTCCTGTTAGTCACCCTCTTCACATCACCATGTTTTGAGAAGTTCCAAGCTTACTCAGAACTAGTTGTTACACTAAACACCACTTGTTCCTCAAAAAACGAGTCTACTTTAAACTCTTTTCAGACTCTTTAAATATGAAAATATTGTCAAGCTATTGGCCTCTCCAGCTTGCTAAAGTGATTGGAAGTGCCATCCCTCCTGTATATTTTAATCTTTTTTGGAGCTGAGGGATTATCTAACAAAAAGTTCGAGTGCTTGTATTTTCGGCTCGCTAAAGTTATAAAAAAATCATCCCTTTCATATTATTTTATCCTTTTTCGGATTTAAGGGGTTATGCTACAAAAAAGAACTACTGGAGTTTCCTTTTCGACCCTTTTCAAACTCTCTAAACATGAAAAGGACCAAGTTATCCTTGTCGTTAAGCTCGTTAAAACAATAGCGACAAACTTGCCCACCCAGACAAGAACGAGTTTCACTATCTCTAGGCTCGCTAAAACATAGCGATAGGTTTGCCTGAAGGGCAAATTATAGAACAAGCATATGTTATCCTCCTCAAGCTTGACAAAAATAAAGAGGTACTGGTCAGCAATGACTGGGGAAAAAGGGAAGAAAACTTAAAGAATTTTATTGGTAGCAGGTCGCTCTTCAATATGACACTTTCACTCCATCACCATGATTGAGTTGGGTTGGGTTATTCCGTTCACCGGTCATATCACCATTGGTCTTCCATACCATCCATATTTTGGGGTTAACGCTACCAATCCATCTCAGTGTCGCCGATATGTTCAAGAGAAGTCATTTAGAGAATTCACCATCCAGTTAATGTCTCATCCACTGCAATACCTTCACCCTCCATTTTTAATGGTTGCCATTCCCGAACCTTGTATCGTTAGATCATTTTTCACCTCCAGAAAATCATTTGCTTCATTTTGTGTTGTTGATGTGGGATACATTAAGGCCCTCTTATGACGGGTCACTTCTTGTCGACATCAACTCATTATCCAAGAAGTTGACTTAGAAACAACCCTTTCAGTACTTTGAAACTTGCATGCCTCAATGGCAAGTTTCTCACTTCCGGCGACAGGTTTACATCAATGGCCTTCAACTGAAAGATTTTGCGTGGTGTTCGACATCAGATCATATATTCACACCACGTGAATTGTACTGTAGTACCTTGAGGGTCATTATCATTATCAGTGATTCCTCTCGCGTCTGTTAATAGCTTATATTATTGGATGGTAATAAGGTGATGTCTATCCATGTTCGACTTCAGGACATCTTTGCACATGGATTGACTTGTACATCGGGCGAATATTGAACGAGTTTGAAGACCCTAGATCTAGTTTCATCCATCCGGGTTGCGATATATTCAGGGATATAAAGACATCAAATGTACACAAAAGATGCACAGATGATCATCCAAGTTAAGGGATGATGAATCTACATATAAAGAATCACCAGTCTACAACTATAGACGATTATCTGTTCTATGTGCATGAAAATGAATTTATAAAGCTGAGCATGGGAATGCTCACCTTAGCTAGATCATGGAAGATTATATTGTGATGATGTATTGTATTGTATCTTATACAGGTCACCTTCCAGGTCGAATACCTCGGATGCTCATGATAAATCATTTCACTTGACATCAAAAGACTTATGATTTCATGCTTTAGGGAGCAACTGTTATAGACATATTTGGGCACTGCAACCCCAATCTTATATGTCAATAAAACAAGTGCTCTTTAACCCCTAAAAGTGTTGTTTCATACCCTAAAGGATCATGGTCAACTGATTACATCATTCCCTAGAAGTTCCATTTGAAAAACCTCTCAGAACTGGCCAAAACTGGACCATACTGACTACTCCACTGCCAAGGTGCAATGCATACTAACTCCTACACTAGCCAGGTGTGATGCATACTGAAGAGGCCTTCTGTGGTGTGCGATGAGCGAGAATGGACAAATGTTTGAGACAATTTGCTAAGTGGATACTTAGGGAATCTTCTAGAAACTTCTCCTATGAGACTTGCCTCTCTAAATTCGCCCAGGGATGAGTAAGAGATCCAAGAAATATCCAAGTGGAACCAAGAAAAACAAGTGGAATGACACTAATAAAAAACCCAGAGATGACTCACACCCTTGCAGACATCTATAAATGGATCCCTCATCTGAGAGATCTAGGGGCTAGAATTTTGTAATTTGTAAGGAAGTGTTGATATTTTGTCTTTGAGAAGGAACATTGTATTGTTAGGTGATCTTTCTTTTCATGAGGTGAAGGGCTTTGATGTTGGGAGGATGATGCTGGATCAGATAATTGGGTTGTAATTCTCTCTTCTATTTTAATAAAGTTCTTTGAGTTTTCCTCCATACAATCGTGTATTTGTGAACGTTGTTATTTGTGAATACCATTGCATGTTCATTGTATTTCTAATTCTACAATGCTTATGATATAATAGATTGAGATGCTTTGATGGTGTTTTGTTACCTTGTCTCTATAGGTATTCTCTAAATGGGATAAGTAGGAAAGGAGTTGCAAGCTCTGTCGAGGGGGAGAGAATTCAAGCAAGGAGTCAAGCGAAAGATCCAGGTTGGTTCGTTTTCCTCTCTCTTATCTATCATACATAGAGGAAATTCCAAATTGCTTTGATTGTTTGTTTCTAGGATAACTGCCAATCCTAGAGGGCTAGCAGATCGAAAAGACACTATTTTTCCTGGAAACACTGGTCCACCAATTCTCCCTTCGAATGAACTGAAATGTTTATATAGAGGTTTCAATTGGCAGAGTTAACAAAATGAGGCCTCATGGGCCATTGGTGGATGGATGTATTTAGTGGCGAAGGACTCGAGGTTGAACTTGTGGGCCTCCCCCAAATAACATGCATATATTTTATTATCAACCAAGCAGACATGTTTTTTTAAAATTAGGTTGGCAGTTACATTTATTTTAATGTTGCGGTCACATTTGAATGCGGTTAACATATGTGTTAACATTTTATGCCACATGGGGCCGGCTATTAGGGGCCAACTTGCGTGGGTCAGGTGGGTTCAACCCTCGCGAACCTTCAAACTTGTCATATGATGGTTTCGTTTCCATAGCCTTCAAGCTTTGTCTTGGAAATGTGTTCACATGGGATTCAGTCGTGGGTTGGTTGTAACGTTGTGGTTCCCACGTGATGTATGCAACATTTGACGTTTAATATATATGTATATATATGAAATGCGACTGGTGGGGTAGGTGGGTTTGGCCTGCCCCCTTTTTTTCATATGTTTTTCTTGTTTTTACAACTTGGTCATTTTTTATTTTGTCAAAAATAAGGGTCATTGGGAAAATTAAGCATCCTACAAATTTTCCCGTTCCAGTGGTTATATTCCATGCATCGGGTCTCAGTGAATTTGTTGCCTCATTAAGCTTGTCACTTGGCCAATTTTGACCAAAATATTGACCAGTAATAACTTTACCATACGAACTCAGATTCGAGTGTCATTCACACTGTTGGAATCAAGGTGATGAGCACTACGATCTAGTCCTAGTTTTGCTTTCATCTCACCACTTTTATTTTTTTAGCTATTATGAGCCACTGATGAGTTATGAGCATGTCTAGAGCCCCCTGGATCAGGAAAGCCTTAGCTAAAAACCCCTTCCATCCGTATATTGCATTAACAAGAAGATCTGAGAAGAAAATACAATACTTGTTTAGCTCGAACAATCTCTGCACAAGTACAATCTATCTCACTGCTTCACAAATGTTTCTGGGAAAATTAGTGTCTTGTCGAATGACTAACCCTCTAGGTTTGATAGCTAACCTAGAAACAATGGTCAAAGAAATTCAATATCTTTCCTACGAGTGATAGATAAGAAAGAGATTATGAAGGACCAACTTGTAACTTTTGCTTGAATCCTCACTTGATCTCTCTCTCCTTTAGCCGATCCCGTAACTCCTCCCCATACTTAACATGCTTGGAGACTACCCACATAGCTACATAAACAAAGACCTGTCAAAGCATAATGATCTATCACAACATATACATCATAGAATAAAAAATATGATAAACAAATGAATACATTTACAGTTAACACAATCAATTGGGAAAAATCTTGAAGAACTTTATTGATATCAAGGAGAATTACAACCCATAAGAAGTCTGATCCAGCGCCATCCTCCCAGCTTCAAGCCTTCTTCACCTCATGAATCAGCAAGAACACACCAACAACGACACAATGCTCTCACCTCAATACTGAAACTAGCAACACTTTCTTACAACTCAGAATAATTCAGCCTTCTGATCTCTTGGATGATAGATCCTTTTATAGATGATTGTAAGAGGATGAGTCATCAATGGGGATGATGAATTTCATTCCATTTGTTGAAGGTTTCCTAGTTCCCTTGGTCATCCTTGGGTGAATTCAGAGAGGCAAGTGGCACAAGAGAAGTTTCTAGAAGATTCCATGAGCAACCAACTAACAAACTGTCCCAGAATTATGTCCAATATCTCCCATCACATTTACTAAAGGGATAAACTAAAATGCATCTCACTTAGATAGTGTAGCAGGTGAGATGCATCTCACCCTAACACATGGCTTTTAGATATGGTTCAATTTAGGCATTTTCTGGATGATTTCTAAGATGGAACTTTTGGGGAATGAGGCATTCAGATGACTAAGTTTCTTTAGGGTATAAAACAAAATTTTAAGAGGTTGATGAGCCCTAATATCAGTGACATATGAGTTTGGGGTTGATGTGCCCAAATATGCCTATAATAGTTGCCCCCTAAAGCACGAGTTCGTAAATGTTCATGTCGGGTGAAATGCTTTATCATGAGGATCATAATTTTCGAACTGGAAGGTGACCTACATAAATTACAATACAAAACATCATAATAATATGATTTTTCATGAACTAGCTGAGGGTGGCATTCCCATGCTTAGCTTTATAAATTATCATTTAATGTACATAGATCAGATAGTAATTTGCAGATATAGACTTGTGATTCTATAGATATAGAGTCATAATCCATGATTAGGATGACCATCTGTGTGGAGCCTGTGTACATTTGATGCTTTTGTATCCCTAAATATATCATAGCCCGGATGGATGAAACTAGATCCGAGGTCTTCAAACTCATTCAATCTTCTTTCAATGTACAAGTCAAACCATGTGAAGAGATGTTTGGATGTCGAACATGGAAAGACATCACCTGATTACCAGCCAATGATGTGAACTGTTAACAGACGCTAGAGGGATCACCAATAATGATAATGATCCTCAAGGTACTACAGTACATTTCATGTGGTGTGAATACATGATCCGATGTTGAACACCATGCAAAATCTTTCGGTCAAAGGCCATTGATGTCAACCTGTCGTCGGAAGGGAGAAACTTGCCATTGATGTAAACAAGCTTCAAAGCACTGGAAGGGTGTTTCTAAGTCAACTTCTTGGATAATGAGCTGATCTTGACAAGAAGCGACTCATCATAGGAGGGCCTTGATGTATCCCACATCTACGACACAAAATGAAGAAAATGATTTTTGGAGGTGAAAATGAACTGACGACATGAGGTCCAAGAATGGCAGTCATGAAAAAATGAAGGTTGGAGGTATTGCAGTGTATGAGACATTAACTGGATGACTTCTCTTAAACATGTTGGCGACACTGAGATGAATTGGTAGCATTAACCCCAAAAGATGGATGGTATGCAAAACTAATGGTATGATAACTGGTGAACGAAATAACCCAACCCAACTCAATCATGGAGATGAAGTGAAAGTGTCCTGTTCAAGAGCGACTAGCTACCATAAATTCTTCAAGGTTTTCCCCTTTTCCCCAGTCATTGTTGACCAGTACCTCTTTATTTTTGTCAATCTTGAGGAGGATAACATATGCTTGTTATATAATTCACTCTTAGGGCAAACCTGTCACTATTTGATGTTTTAATGAGTCTAGCGACAGTGAAACCCAGTCTTGTCTAGATGGACAAGTTTGTCGCTATTATTTTAATGAGTTTAACGACAAGGGTAACTCAGTCCTTTTCATGTTTAGAGATTTTGAAAAGGGATGAAAAGAAAACTCTATAAGTTCTTTTTCATAAAGTAATCCCTCAGGTCCAAAAAAGGATAAAATAATATAAGAGGGATGACGTGTCCAATACTTTAACGAGCCGGAAAAGACAAGTGCTTGAAAATATTTTCATGTTTAGAGAGTCTAAAAAGGGTTTAAAGAGGACTCTATAGTTTTCTTTTCATTTTTGAATCAAAGCTTGAAAAGAAGACACAAATTCTGCTTGGTGGCCAAGGATGCTCAATTCACTGTTTAGCACATCAGATTCTGTCGACAGTTGTTCAACCTACTCAGAACTCCATCAAATTGATTAAAAGTACATATTTATGGATGAAAAATGAACTAAAACTAACATTTATTTGAAGTACATGGAAAATTAAACATATAAGTAATTTTAACATTTCATTTTCACCATTTCATTTCAAATATTGGATATGGAGCTCTGAAGCAATTTTTTCCCCCAAATTTGACCAGTCGATTGCGAGAGATTATGTGGATCATTTCCCATGCCGTCAGGACTAGGTAGGAGCTATCCTTATGATCTTCAATTTCATTCCATCTTTTCTCAGTTCTAGGCAATTTTCCTCATCTTTCTGGGCCACGGGGGTTTAAAAAATTCATTCTCCAATCATCGCACTTTACCTATATTGAAAAGTGTGATGCATACTGGGATGCCAACAGGAAACCTAATATGCATCGCACCTTGCTCAAGGGCTAGGTGCGATGGGCACAAAAGGGAAAGTTTGTAAAATGTTATTTCATCAAATTTTGGACTGTTTTTTTCCCAAAAAGGATCCTAACTCACCTAATGTTTGTATTTCAGATATTTGTTGGATCAAAATGGTCATTCCATGGTGAGAATGAGAGCATGAAGAGGAGGATATGATTTCTTTACATGACCAGGGCACAGTGGATGCATTAAGGAACTATGGTTTACTAAATTTCTTCCACTTATCTAGCATGAGACAACAGATAAGTTTGCTGTAGTATCTTCTTCATGCTTGGGATCCTATGGACCAAGTATTCCAGATCAGGGGTAAATCCATTCCTTTCACGATCGAGGATATTTATTTTTTGACGGGTTTTTCAAGATGTGGTGCCCCTCTTTCACTATTAGGATTTGCTCGGGGGGACGAATTAGTGAAATATTACATTCATCAGTTCTGCAGGGATGGATCCCAACCCAACAGAGATAGTAAGATTAATATCTGGGATGTTATTGATCAACCTTTGAGGACCATTCCTTTTACCCTTGCTAGATTGGCTGGCAGTGTGGCCTTACACTTAGTGAATAGATCCTACATGTAGTATGCCTTGGAATTCCTGGAACCAAAGGTGTTCAATTGGTGTGAGGTGGTACTTCCTATCGTGAAAGATCAACTGTCCAAAGTAAAGACTGGAAGAACCAAGAATTTTGGTTATGGATCCATTTTGACTACCTTTTCTTTGGAAAGAATCCCACTTATGCAACCTCAGAACATTTCACTGGGAGTGCCTGGACTGAGAGAACCACTGATGCAGAGATGGGTGGACCTTATGGCTAGGCATGCTGGCTAGTCATAAGTCTCTTTCTTATTTGCCTTTTTCGAGTGGTTCGATCACTAGGAGATGGCATTCGTGGAGTATCCATATGTAGGGATGGACTTCCAAGGTGATCCAGATTTGGCATTACCATCCGGTGAGTAGTGGAGTGCTATAGGTAAAATGATTTGACCACATCTTTTGTAGTTTTATATATATTTTTATGTTTTTTGATTGTCACCATGTTCGACTAGTGGCACACCCACAGGAGGGAGATGCTCCAGCGGGGGAAGTTGTAGGGAGAGCAGTCCTTAGGGATTTGGACATAGCAGAGACCCTTACACAGCTGCAGGATCAGATAGAGGGATTAACTCTTGGCATTCCATATGTTTGGATTGACGAGTTACCTATGAGGCTATAATGCCATACTACTGGTGTATCGAGTTGTTGGACTAGGTTCCTGCACATGATAACAGAGGCGGTGACCTGTTATCACCAGCATCACTAGTCTAAGATGTTTTTCTGCATTCATTTTGAGTTTCTGGGTTAGATGACCAATTTTTCTTTGGACACAAAACATTTTGTGAAAACTTATAAACAACTATCTATTTTGACTTTTGGAGTTTTATTATGGCTAAATGGTGAAATCCTAATGCAAATGTTGATGTGAAATGCTTTCTTTACATATGTTGCAAATGCCTATTTAACACATAGTTTGCTAATGAATCAGTCAATGTGTTTAAGTTTCTAAAAATGTGTTGATATTGAATGAAATAAAAATGTCTTTCCAAAATCCTAACTCTCAGGAACATGTGATGAATAGTTGGGTTTCGGACGGAATAAATGCTAGTAAGTTGTAGAATGACAAGTTGTGAATCTAGCCTGACAATGAATCGGCATATGCCATGTGAAATGGCATCAGAGAGGAGTTCAATCAACGTGCTATACTCAACGATTTTGTTTGTCAATCGACCAATACATATCCCTCTAAAACTCACTAACTCACTGCTTGGAGCAAAGATGGCCTAGGCTATAGAAGATAGGTTCTACATGCTACAACTAGCCCCATCGGCATACCCAACAAATGGTTCCAACAAGTTTGACATATGCAAGAAATGTGAAGTGGATTAACTAACCAAAATGACAACTCTAAAATAAAACACACAAAAATGCAATGAAAGCATATGTACAGTGAGTTTTAATACACTTAATCAAGCATAGTAACGTTTGAGATACAACCCTTTTCGGGGTTGTGATAGTGGAGTCCCATCATAATTGACTAACTCGTAGGCTCCTTTTGTCAACACACGTTTAACGATATAAGGGCCCATCCATAATGGTTCAAATTTTCTTGCTCCTAATTTGTCAGAATCCTGAGCGTAAAGCAAGACCAGGTCACCTTCTGAGAATACACAAGGCTGAAAATTTTTGTCATATTGTGCCTTCATGCGTTTCTTATGTGCTTCGTTAGCCAATGCGGCATCATGACAAGTTTCATCTAGATGGATTAATTCCAAGAAACAAGCTTCTTCTTCAGATGTTTAAGGTAGTACGTCGATCGCGAGCTTGAGGGATGAGATTTCACACTGAATTGGTAAGACTGCTTCCAGACCACACACCAAATGAAAGGGCGTAAATTTGGTCGCATTTCTCACATAGGTTTGGTATGCCCACAGGGCTGAGTATAGGATTAAATGCCAATTCCACTTATGGACTCCAATCATTCTTTGCAACATGCACTTAAGGACTTTTTTGATTTCCTCAACTTGTTCGTTAGCCTACGGATAATATGGAGGAGAACTATCATGGGACAGTCCTAATTTGGTAGTTAAGTCGATCATCATGTGATTGCAAAAATGTGACCCATGATCTGTGACTATAGCCTGTGGCACACCGAATCTAGAAACTACATGATTGAAAAAAAGAGAGCAGCCATTTCGCCACTCTTATTCAATGTAGGAATCACCTTAGCCCATTTTGTAAAGTAGTCGACAACGACTATAATATACCCATGCCCCCAAGCTGAGGTGGGGTTACATGTCATGAAATCAATGCCCCATTTCCCGAATGGGTAGATAGAAACTACTGGATGCATTGGTATAGGTGGTAATTTGGTTTTATGATAAAAAAGCTAACAAGCATGGCAACTTCTGACTGCAAGTATGCAATCTTTGAATATGGTTGGCCAGAAGTAACCAGCCCATAAGATTTTTTGTGCAATTGTGTAACTAGATAAATGCCCCCCACAAGCACCTGAATGACATTCATTCAAATCTTTTTTGGCCACCTCATGCGTAAGGCACCAATGATCAGATAGTCTTTGGCTTGGTATCAAATACGTCGTTGTTCAAAGCAAGAGGTGTTAGGCCTAAAAGCTTGGGTCTGGAGATAGACTAGTATATCCCCATACCATGGATCAATTGACGATACCAGAAACAAAGACTCATCCAAGATTGATGCTTTTGATGTTAAATTGTTGGAGGACGAGGGAAGGTCGCAAAGTATCTCTACAAAGATGAGAGTTTTCTTTGATTTGGATTTGATCACTTCGAGATCAAACTCCTGCAAGATGACTATCCATTTGGAATATTTCCTCCCAACAATTGTTGTGACAGGATGTATGTCATAGGGTTGCAATCTGATACAATGGTAGTTTTGCGAAGGAGAATATAATGTCAAAATATCTGTACAACTTGGACGGCTGCTAAAGCCAACTTTTCAACGTAAGGGTACTTGCTTCCTATATCATTAAGATTACGACTTAA
The DNA here is from genome assembly GCA_000404065.3 of Pinus taeda. NCBI lineage: Eukaryota > Viridiplantae > Streptophyta > Pinopsida > Pinales > Pinaceae > Pinus > Pinus taeda. The sequence continues at coordinate 307,697 of APFE030299511.1, forward strand.
ATAATATATAGGATGTTCAATTCCATCATCTTCTTGCACTAAAACCATATCGATGGTTGTATCTGTAGGGACGAGATACAAGTAAAAGTATTTTTGATAGTTGGGGGCATACATTAATGATGCTTTTATTAAGAAATCTTTGAGAACATCAAAGGAATCTTGCGCAACCCGATCCCAATGGAAGGGTACCCCTTTCTTCAAAAGATGTGTATAACCTTTAGCAAGTTCAACATAATTTGGAATGAACCTCCTCAGAAAGTTTACCTTCCCTTTAAGTCTCTAGATCTGTAGAAAATTAGAAACTACAAAGCCAAGCAGTCGACCAGAGCCGACACAAAACACACATTTGTGCGGATTGAGTCTTATCTTGTAGTGTCGGCAACACAAAAATATGGCTCTCAAATGTTGCGGATGATCATTACGTTTTTGTGAATGAATAGGTTGATTGTCAAGATATGGTTGAACTATATTTTTGATGTCATGGAAGGCATAATTCATTGCCCTCTAAAATGTTTCCCCTGCATTCTTTAAACCGAAAGGTAACTTGTAAAACAATAGATTTGGCTAACAATAGATTTGGTTAAGTATTGGTTTGAGTTGGTTTGTTATAGGCATATTTGGGCACATCAACCCCAAACTCATATCTTGATGATATTAGGGCTCATAAACCCCTAAAAGGTTTTTTTTAATACCCTAAAGAAACTTAGTCATCTGAATTCCTAATTCCCCAAAATTTCCATCTCAGAAATCATCTAGAAAATGCCTAAACTGAACCATATCTGGAAGCCTTGTGTTAGGGTGAGATGCATCTCACCTACTACACTATCTAAGTGAGATGCATCATAGTTTGGCCATTTAGTAAGTGTGATGGGCGAGGTTGGACCTAATTCATAAACTAAACTAGAGATTGACTGAGCAACATTTATCTACTACACAATTGCAGAAGAAGAGTGGTTTGAAAGCTTCTTGGCTAGCTTCAGACTATGTCTATAGTTTATATAATTCAACATAGAACAACAAATAGCAACAAACAATCATCTGGTTTTCTCCCCTGTATGGTCACCAATTTGTTTCTGGGAAAATTAGTGTCTTGTCGAATGACTAACCCTCTAGGTTTGGTAGCTAACCTAGAAACAACAGTCAAAGCAATTCAATATCTTTCCTATGAGTGATAGATAAGAAAGAGACTATGAAGGACCAACTTGTAGCTTTCGCTTGAATCCTCACTTGATCCCTCTCTCCTTTGGCCGATCCCGTAACTCCTCCCTATACTTAACACGCTTGGAGAGTACCTGCATAGCTACAAAAATAAAGACCTGTCAAAGCATAATGATCTATCAAAGCATAAACATCATAGAATCAGAAATATGATAAACAAATGAATGCATTTACAGTTAACACAATCAATTGGGAAAAATCTTGAAGAACTTTATTGATATCAAGGAGAATTACAACCCATAAGAAGTCTGATCCAATGCCATCCTCCCAGCCTCAAGCCTTCTTCACCTCATGAATCAGCAAGAACACACCAACAATGACACAATGCTCTCACCTCAATACTGAAACTAGCAACACTTCCTTACAACTCAGAATAATTTAGCCTTCTGATCTCTTGGATGGGAGATCCTTTTATAGATGATTGCAAGAGGATGAGTCATCAATGGGGATGATGAATTTCATTCCATTTGTTGAAATTAGTTCCACAAGGGAGGGGAATTGGAGATGGTTTCCTAGTTCCCTTGGTCATCCTTGGGCGAATTTAGAGAGGCAAGTGGCACAGAAGAAGTTTCTAGAAGATTCCATGAGGAACCAACTAACAAACTATCCTAGAATTATGTCCAACCTCGCCCATCACACTTACTAAAGGGCCAAACAGTGACGCATCTCACTTAGACAGTGTAGTAGGTGAGATGCATCTCACCCTAACACATGGCTTTCAAATATGGTTCAGTTTAGGCATTTTTTGGATGATTTCTGAGATGGAAACTTTGGGGAATGAGGCATTCAGATGACTAAGTTTCTTTAGGTTGTAAAACAACTCTTTTAGGGGTTGATGAGCTTTAATATCATCGACATATGAGTTTGGGGTTGATGTACCCAAATATGCCGGTAACAACAAACCAACTCAAACAAATACTTATCCAAATCTATTGTTTGCCAAGCTCCTACTTCCTTGCACTGTTCCCCTAAGAATTAGCCCATATTGAATTGGGAAATTCCTCACTCATAGCTATGCAATGCATCCATAGTACTTCCTCAGATTGCATGCACCACCGGTTTAATTTAGATGATTTTACAACTGATAGTACATTGTCCCTGAACTAATCTCAACTGGGTCTTTCTCAGAACTGACATGTTTGGGTCATTTATGAGTGAATTATCAGGTATCTAATTGATCACTGCATGTGAATTGAATCCAATTTAATTCACTTGACCTCTCACTAGTTCCTCCAACAGTTAGAACTAGTTTAACTAAATTTAACTCAGTTAAACTGAATTAAATAATTACAACTCAATAAGAACTCAGTCTGGGCCCCTAAAATTTAGGGATCACTCTACATGACTCCAGATAGACTTCCAAATCGAATTTACTAAGCCAACTAAGTCAACTTAACTTAGTTAATTGTTACAAGTTTCTATGAGGATAGAATTACAATTTAATTCAATGACAAATTAAATTAGGATTTTCTTGATGCTATTTTTAACATTTCTTATTTCTATTTTCAACACTCCACCTCAAAAAGAAAGGAATTCAACCCTATTGGAATTTGATACCTTTGGAATGATCTACATGTAACATTTATCATTGTTGTTGTTGCTACTACAACATCTGCAACCAAAAAGCATCCAAACAAAATAAATTGAATCAATTGCGTCTGCAACTGTCTACTGGGGAAACTATGTTTCTGTTGACTCTGCTACTGAGCCTCTTGCTTTGCTATCAACTCTACTCTACACTTCCTTAGTATCTGACTAACACTCATCCCCCTGCTACTGAATATTGTGGCCCCCTGTAGCAAGGTAATGATCCATGAGACAAAAAACATCCCAATGGATCCTGCTCAATTTCTGTACACTTGGGACTATTGCTTCACATCGCCCCACCTCTCACCTGGAGGTATGGCTGCATATGCTCCCTCTTCCCATTTGGATTGAAATTTTCTCCTATTGGAGGTCTCTGTTGGAGTGGATGTATCCACTTGGTCTACTCTCTGCTTCTTCCAATTGTGGCTATTCCACAACTTGCTGAGGTTGCTTCTAAGGCTCCATGTTGAGAGGTAATTCATTCTCCCTCTCAACCACTAAGTCTCTAACCTTTGACTTTATCCTCAAGGCTTTGTATGCATCTTCAACCTCGAGAGCATACAGGTTCTTGACTCGCACACTAACCTCCTTCATCTGTCCCGTGGCAATGTGTCTAAGGAAAACATTCCCTTTGCTAAATATCACATCATCTAGGCACCCTGGAAACTTAGATCAACTTTGTAACTGTCTCGTCGTCACAATTTTTTTTGAAAAAAAGAATTGATTTTAAATCGACGATATCTCCCTCATCTGAATTCTGATTCGACCAATTTTTTATTTTTTATTTTATTATTATTATTATTATTATATTATTATTATTATTATTATTTTTTTTTTTTTTTTTTTTTTTTTTTTTTAATTTGGGTATTTTTTTGCAAGGAATATAGATCTGCTATTTGGTTTTGAAAATTTTGGACAAATATTTTTGGATCTACTCTACAAACTTCCTGCCCAAAAAAATCCTGCTTCGATACCATGCAGATTTTTACAAATCTAGCTTTGATACCATGTAGATTTTTATTTTAGATTCAAACTGCAAATTATGATATACTAAAACAATTGACTTGAATCTACTCTACTCATCAGCGGAAACAAAAAATGATCGATGAAATTATGAAGTAGAAAAAGGAAGAATTTCAATCACACATAACACAATAATTTTATGGGGAAAGCCTCAATGAAAAAACCCTGCTATATGTATATTGCATTAACTAGAAGGTTTTAGAAGAAAATATAATGCTTGTTCAACCCGAACAATCTCTCCACAAGGACAATCTATCTCACTGCTTCACAAACCAGCTCAAGCCAATACTTAGCCAAATCTTCTCCTTGCCAAGCTCCTACTTCCTTGCACTATTCCCTTGGGAATTAGACCATATTATTTGGAAAATTCCTCACTCATAACTGCGCAATCCATAGGCCTTCCTTTGATTGCATGCACCATCAATTTAATTTAGATGATTTTACAACTGACAGTACAATGACCCTGAACTCTAATCTCAACTGGGTCTTTCTCATAACATACATGCATGAGTTATTTATGAGTGAAGTATCAGTTATTTGATTGATCACTGCATGTGAATTAAATCCAATTTAATTCACTTGACCTATCACTAGTTCCTCCAACAATTAGAACTAGTAACTATATTTAACTCAGTTAAACTAAATTAAATAATTACAACTCAATAAGAACTCAACTTGGGCCCCTACATTTAGAGATCACTCTGCATGACTCTAGATAGACTTCCAACTCGAATTTACTGAGTTGACTAAGCCAAATTAACTTAATTAATTGTTACAAGTTGCCATGAGGATAGAGTTACAATTTAATTCCCAATTTAATTCAAGGACAAATTAAATTAGGATTTTCTTGATGTTATTTTTAACATTTCTTGTTGCTATTTTCAACACTTATCTCATATAAGATCTTCAAGAGGCTGCAAGCTTATGTGATGATCATAGTAGCACAATGAATTTAGTTGGATCAACTTCAGTATGATACAATTCCATTTCTACATGGTCACATATACAAGACCTCAAAGATGACCAATCTGCAAATACTTCTAGTAAAATCCTTCACCATGACTAGATGGGACTGATCTGTCCATTAAAAAATTATATCCCAAGATGTATGCCCACCAAAACTGTTAAGGAGACATGAAAAATGCTTTAGATGTACCCTATAGAAACTTTGATTATTTATGGAAAAATTACTCCTTTGTAGTACTCAGACTTCATGTAAAAAAATTAACACTACGAATCCCTTTTAGATAAAAACCAAGAAAATATCTCTTAGATAAAATCCCAATATAATTTCTTTTACAAACTGCTAAGGATATGTCATCCTTCATCTTTGATATCAAATAGGTCGGGGAGAGGTTCAATGGGGCCGACTTGAAAATATTTAGGAGGGAAACCATATTTCAAAATTTGAAATTAAAAAGTATATTGGAGCCTAAACTTCCGTCCACTTTGGACCATTTGAATTTTAAATTCAAAGCCAAAGTCCTTGTTAACCCTAGGTATATTTGAATGTTGATTTTAATTTAATTGTCATACCATCTTAATAAAAACACTTCTTTACTTAACCAATGCAATGTTTCCATATCATCCATGCTTTTGGGGCATTTGACCAACCAATAATGTAATTCCACCTTAGCATCCCTTGGGGTTTTGGAGCACAAATTGGGGTTTGCACTTTGAATAGGAATATTCTCACGAACTGTGAGGGCCGATGAAATTCTCCACATACCATCATAATCAACATGATGAGGAGAATATAATGGCGAGGGTCTCCAAGAAAAATTTAGTGATCTACTACTTCAAAATATCCAACAACTGTGGGGTGTGCTCACCATCCAAGGAAATCAAACCCTAGAACTAGGTTTCATCACTACATCATCTTGAACATCAAGTTTCATCATACTATCACATCAATCAACTCCAACTACCTTGACATTAATGACAATATTTGTGCTCAGTCTACACCTTGCACTTGTTGCACCTATACCCACTTTGGCATTAATGACAGCATACTCAACAATCTCCCCCTCTGTTATTGATGTCAACACACCTAGAATGACAAGGCATGTTGCACCATGCATCTCTATCTCTCTCTCTCCCCCTTGATACTTCCAAGATTATCTCCCCCTTTGAAATCAATAGCAAAGGGTAGCTGACACATCCCTAATGATATTTCCAAGTGATGTGGCTCCCCCTAATAATATGCTTACTTGCTACATCATTTCTACAAGCTTCTCCCTCTGACAATGGAATTTCCTGTTGCATCATCTCTTCTAATACATAGTCTCCCCCTAACAATATGCTCTCCTACAGACTCCCCCTATCTCTGTGCATATACCAATTGTGTGAGAATTCATTGTGAAACTTGTTTTCTCTGCAAGACCTTGGTGTTCTTGTCTTCCTGCCTATTGAATGTCCTTCCTTCTTAGTTCTGTGGGGTCCACGCCAAGCTGCTTCTATAATCTCGTGCAAAATGGCCAAAGTTGTGAGATAGGTAGCCCTCAACATTTGGTCTGAACAATGGAGCAAAGGTGTTGTTGCTTCTATTGTCATAAGCATATGGCCCTCGAATTCTAGGACTTTGATAAAACCCTCTATCATCTCTTCTATTATATTCCCAACACTCTCCAGATATATTTCCATAGTTAGAACATGCATAAAAATAGCCATGAAATGTGTTTACATACCTAGGTGTATAGGGTGATGATCTTCTTTGAGAATATCCAAGGCTTTGCTGCTATCCACTTTTGAATGCTCTTTTATGATTTGGTGTCTCAAATGCATAAATTTGACTTCTTGAGGCATTGGCCTTCTAGATATTGGTGTTGGTTGGCTTGTGCAAAACTTTGAATTTGGGTTTCTCTTTATCTTTGGTTTGAGACTTCCTCTGATGAGTCTTCTTTTCTTCTTTGACATGTGGTTTCTCTTCATCTTTGGAGTAAGGCTTCTCTTCATGAGGCTTCTTTCCATCTTTGTCATGTGATATCACTTCCTTTTTGGAAACTTCATCCTTGCAGCATGAGGAATCAACAACATATCCAATGCATGTCTTGATAAGTTGTGATCTTTGGCAATTGAGAATGTCATCCAAGACCTGTCAGCTCCTCAAATTTTGATTCAACTTGTCCACTTTTTCTCTCAAGGTGACAATTTCTTGCTCATGATTTATGAAATCCTCTTCCTTCTCCTTAATTTGAATTCTTAGGGCTTCCTTAATTCTTTTGGCTTCTTTAAGTTCTCTCTTCAAGGATGTGACTTTATTTCCAAGTTATTTATCCTACTTGTTCCACTTATTTGGATTTTCCTTTTCCTTTTCCTTGAGTTGGTTTGTTATGGTGCTTTCCCTATTGTTTTCCTTTTGCAACATGTTTTTGGGATGATCCACTTCCTTCTTTGCTTCATCAAGTTCCCGATCATTTTTTGATGATTTTAGTTATTTAATTTGAAGTTCAAGCCGGTTCATATCAACTATGGAAAATCTCTAATGATTGTAATATTTCGTCCTTCGGCCTTCAGGTCTTCATTTTCCATATAAACACTATTGTTGGGTGCAAATAAGGTGCCTTTTAGAACTCTTAAATGCCTCACATTAATTATCAACGCGGGTAAGTCCTTTTGTTTCAAGAGTGTACACAATATCTGCAAGTGATGTAAATCGTTGAATTTACAGAGAGTAATGCTTTAAAATAACTTATTGATTTCAATACAAGAGTAAATGGATCAAACCATAAACTACGAACTTGTAACTTCAAGGAAATTAACTTATTCAAACATAAAAACTAAATCTTAATCAAAACCAAACTCAACCTTAATCTAATTGCAATTACATCAATCGAGTGCACTGTAGTGATAATAGAGCTCTTTCAACTAAATCTAGACTTATGCATAAAAGTGATAAACATGATTTAATAAATAACACTTTGGCTTTCAATTAACAAGAAATGATTCTTATCTAATAAGTAAATCAATCTATGACATTAAATAAATGAAACCAATCAACAAAAATAATAAGTAATGCAACAGATACATAAACTTAATGCTGGTGAAAGTAAATCAATCGTAAAGCTACAAAATAGAGTAATTAAACTTGCAGTAAAAGAAAGGTAAAAATATGACACAGGGAACAACAGTGAAATCCACTAGTGACTGGGCCCAAGCTACCAGTGATTACTACTTGATTACCTCAAACTATTGCGAATGAACAAAAACACAAATTATATATTATTAATTAAATCCAAATGTCATTACAGCACGATGTGTCCTTCAGAATAACATTCTGTGCATTAAAATTACAACTGAGGTGAAAAGAGAAAAGTTCCATCCCCTTATTCTATTCATTTTTCCACTTTATAATCAAAGAGAAAAAGAGATAAATACTATTCCTCAGGATCATGAGATCTTGAGGAATTCACAACCAAATACCATTATTAGACAATCTTTCATCTTGCGTTGATCCTCTTGATTCGCTTCATGATTTGACCACACAAGACATGCATTGTTCTCTCTGTTTAGCCTTTGTTGTTCAATAGTTTGAACAACAGTTGTTCCATTTGCTAATTTCTACATAAAAAGAAACGAAAGTTAGTTTTGACAGCCAAATCGCATCAAAAGCAGTTTCATTCATTTTCTATCGAAATCTTATCAAAAACTTATTACATCATGGCACAAATGCATAAAAAGGAGGAAAGAGATAGTGTAATCAAGAGTAAATTTATACATGTTGCATGGCCCAACATACTCCCCTACTTACCTTGTTTCACGTCCTCGTGAACATAAATAGTTATTATGTAATGCAGTTAAAGAGTAAGCAGGATTTTTTTTTCTTTATCTAACCTAAAACCATGCTTTTGTATTAAATTTGCAGAGGCTATCCCTTCATGACCTTTAGGAAACTCATAATCAGAACAGTATCCTTCAGGTGGGTACCAAATAATAGGACTCCTAAATCGACATCCCAACCAATATGTCCTTCCCTCAAGATAATGTTGCTGTAAATGACAAAACGACTTGTGACAGCTTTAAAATTCCTGTAATTAAACGGTTCTATGTCCTTGACATTATTGGTTGAGACTTTCCATATCTGTTTGGATGCAAGCAAGGATATTTCCTGAATGGATAAGAAATATGCCCTTCCCATTTGCAAAATTTCTTTACGTATGGGCCCCAGAATCCTAGTTACACCCTCTTGTGTCATGAGCCTTTTGTGTCTAACAAAAAGTTGCAAGGGTTGAGTAGGCTCACTCCTTACCCACAAATCTAGTCCATGTTCTTTCCTTTGAAAGGTGTTATAAGCCTTGGACCACTTGAGTTTGTTTGCAGTGAAAGAAATAAAGGCCTGAAACTCATTGTCACCAACAAAAGGGATAGGATTATTATCCACCTCCCCTTCTAACAAAAAATTATGCAAATAAAATTCACAGAAAAGACGTTGGAATTTTATCCCATGCTCCTTACAACAATTTATAAATTCGTCAGTTGTCTTTAATTCAACTGACTTGCCGACCTTAACAGCTTTAATTTTCAAAAATAAATATCTTTTCAATAAAAACAGAGCTAATTTGTGGTAGGAGACTTGCAATATAAGACATCAGAGTATAAAGAGAAAATAGCATCGATCTGGCCCACGACCTTATCTAGCTTGAATTTTACTTTCCTCTGCTTTTCTTCCTCCTCGTTGAACTTATCAAAAGTTTCATTCTCAGTTATGGTCAATTCTTTGCATTGTTTCTGCTACTCTTGATACTTTTGCAGAGGATCTGTCTCCTTCTGACATTGCGCTAAAGAAAGCTAGGCTTGTGTCAGGTCCTCTTGTAACTCTGAAAGAATATGATCACTGAATGATGCAGCATTATTGATTATTTCTTCTGTCTAGGTGCTTTTTTTGTGAGAGTGTAAACCCTTGGTTTGAGTAGACTTATCTATCAATTCTATGTGAAAGCTGGTTTGTGTGACCACCATTTGAGTATAAATAGTTTTGGTTTGGGTTCCTATTGCCCTACCTTCACATATTTTTGTTTGTGTGGCAATAGTGACTAACTCAGTAGTAGTGCTCTGAACTTCCCTATTTGCAGTCTCTTTCAATTTCTGACATAGCCGTTTAACTGTCTTCTAAAGCTTTTGGTATTTCTTTCTCAGCTTCCTTAACTTTGTTTCAGCTACTCGCTTCTTTTGAGGAGCATCCTTTATAGGAATAGGTTTATCAATACCCTCTGTATCTAAAGGTTCTTGGTTCTCATCTCGTCTATTTTCTAATATATCCGTGTCACCTAATTGGTTATTGGATTCATGCATTATTTATGTGTCCACTTCCTCTTCCTGGTGTGCAACTTCTGGGGAAGGAAAATTTTTTGTGTGACCAAAATCTTCTGAGGATTGAGCTTTTTCCAGATTCTGGTCAAGTGATCCTCCAAGTTACATATATGCATTTAAATTTGCAAGAACCTGGGCCATCCATTCCTCAAAGTCCTGCAAGAAATTGTCTTGGGGGCTCATAGGTGGTGTTTGAGAAGGCCCTACTTCATTTTCTGGTTCATCATAATTTTGAAAAGAATGTTGTGTTTCCCCTTGTTCTGGGTCAGAATTGCATTCTTCCTCGGGTTCTGATTCATAATTAGTTATTCCTCCTGTTCTGGTTCAGAATTGGGTTACTTCTCCTGTTTAGGTTCAGAGTTGGGTTCCTCCTCCTGTTTCTGTTTAGAATTAGGTTCTTCCTCTTGTTCTGCTTCAGAATTACCTTCTTCCTCTAGTTATGGTTCAAAGTCCTGCATGATAATTGGACTAGATGGTTTTTTCGGCCATTCGGCGCTACCCAAAGGATCTACGAAATTCATCTGAACTGGGTTTAGCCTCACTGAACGCATGTGATTGTGGGGTACTATTTCTGTATGAGCAGTTCGTTTCTTTTTTGGAATAGGGTTCTGTTGTTCAATTTCCATGGTTGAGGGGTTTGGACTACAAGGTTTGTCCTTATCTCTAGCGACACTATAAAATTATCCCAAATTAAATTTTGCTGGGCAAGACAGTGACTAACAATCAATTTGATCAAACCATAATGAGTAACTACAGTGTCAGGATGTCTAGCCCATCTTGTTCTATCAGCTGTGTCATGCAATAATGAATTTAAGAAAAATGGTAAATTGGGAGTAAGCTTTTTCTTTAAAATGGCTAAGAGTTTAAGATGTTGTGGTTTTACCACATCTTGTTGACCATCATAGGTGATGTACTTCTAGATGACACTTTCCAATTCGCGCCATGATTCTCCCAGAGAGGACGGTTGAATGCCCTTGCCTTTTCATGTTAATTCCTCACCCGCGTCTCTGAAAATCTCCATTGCGTCATGTAGCATTATGTGCTTTTTAGGCCATACCGCTCCTTCTGCTGACAACCCAGAAACTTCAGCTATCACAGCCTCCGATATTGTTATCCTTACACCCTTTACTGTGCACCTTCCATCTTGTAAGTGCTGTAAAAAATAGATAGCGATTTCTTCACTAGGGGCTTGAAGTCTGGTGAAATATGATATCCATCCTACACGCACCAGAATTTCCCTGGCTCTATCAAAAATCTCCAACACTAAGGGTTCTCAGTGAACTGATTTTCCACCCATAATGCTTGGATCTTCCAATATTTTCCCTATAATTTCAAAGATTAACACAACAGAAAAATGCAGCAAAGAAGAACAATTGCTTTGGTAAAAATGGAACAACAAGTAGACGTAACAACTAAATTCTATAATGTCAAGTGAAATGTCCATGATAATCAATAATATTATTTCTCGGACTATCATACTTCCACATGTCATTTGATCATGGGATATCATAGCAACATATCAAGTTCAATAAGTGGAATAAATGTAGGGCATGCAAAGGCATAATGGAAATCCTTCCCCCTCCTTAAAAAGAGAGGTTGCCTATGACTGAGTAGACAGGGAAAGGGTTGTTCTGATGGCAAGGCAAGGGAGTGAACACTATAGTAGTAAATGAAACTGAGTACGCATGTTAATGATAGGATGACAAGAGGTACAGTTATAATGAGAGTGGAGTGTGTAAAGATAGTTATGAATAAGAGATAGAACGCTTTGAATTGATGATAAGTTGTGCGAGAAAGAAAAGGACATCAATATGCCAAAAAGGTACTTTATTGACAATATTCTAGCCAAGAATGATACAATTGATCGAAAGGCAATATCTCATGCATAAAGGTTCTAAATAGGGAAAATGTTAAGGAAATAATTTCTCCGATAAAAGAAAGAATAAGAGGAGAGTATTATAGTGATAATTGATATTAAAATATAACTTCAATATCATAAGAAATGCCTCTACTGCTAGCAGGCGTCCATAGCCTCGACAGGGTTGTTTTTTAACCCATATGAGCCAGGATCCTCAATTTATAAATAGAGAATTCCAATGTTGTTCTATAGGTGCTGGCATGGTAACGAAATAACCACACTGCCATTCATTGGGATGTAGTGAAAGTGATCAAGCTGGCTCATGATGAGACCTCCTGTTCCAAGGACAATTTGGCTATCCAATGGATCATAACCCTAGTGTGGTGGCCATAATGAGCATGTCACTTTGCTACAGCCTTATGAACATGGTAGGCTGGCTTGTAATGAGACCCCCTATCCTCCATCTGAAAACAAAATTTTTCTAGTATTAGACATTTTTATGATAAATAGAGGGAGGCTCAATACTCCTTAGGAGCAAGGATGGTGGAAGAAGTTGAATATGTCAATAGAAAAAGTATACCCATAGTCTTATTTGTTATAGACAGAGAATATTATAACCAGGAAGGGTGGAACCCGCATGGTGTTAAGATGATCAATCAATATCATGTACAAATAGAAAACGATGCAATAAAGTGGTGTATAACTAACTGTGTCCCTTTTCTTGAAAAGAATCTATCATCAAGAAGCTATCCTGTTAAAGATCATAACGTTAATGATGTTAACTGCCTTCAATAGAATCCATAAATTCTTGTCCTCATAAAAGTGGTGTACTTCATGCCATGAAAATAAAACAAACTAAAAGACAAAAATAAAAATGGGGTTGAGGTAAGCGAAGAGTAATCACACAAAAGAGAAGAAAAAAATTGTTGTTTAATTGGGTTGAACAACGATTGTTCAAAAGATTGAACAACAATTGTTCAATTAAATGGTCAACAAACAACACAAAAAGAAAAAGAGGTGTTGTTCACTAGATTAAATAGTAGCTGTTCAATTAAATGAACAACAAAACACGCAAAAAGAAAAGAAGTGTTGTTCAATAGATTGAATAGTAGCTGTTCAATAGAATGAACAGCAACTGTTCAATAGATTGAACAACAATTGTTCAATTAACTGAACAACAAACACGCAAAACGAAAAGAAGTGTTGTTCAATAGATTGAACAACAGTTGTTCAATTAAGTGAACAACAAACACACAAAATGAAAAGAAGTGTTGTTCAATAGATTGAAAATCAATTGTTCAATAGATTGAACAACAACTATTCAATTAAATGAACAACAACTGTTCAATTAAATGAACATCAAACACAAAACGAAAAGAAGCGTTGTTCAATAGATTGAACAACATGTGTTCAATAGATTGAACAACATATGTTCAATAGATTGAATATCAGCTATTTAATTAAATGAACAACAAACACGCAAAAAAGAAAAGAAGTTTTCTTCAATAGATTGAATAACAAACACGCAAAATGAAAAGAAGTGATGTTCAATTAAATGAATAACAAACATGCAAAACGAAAAGAAGTGATGTTCAATAGATTGAACATCAGCTATTCAACTAAATGAACAGAAAAAAAACGCGAAGAAAGAAAGTGATGTTCAATAGATTGAATAACATTTGTTCAATAATTTGAACATAAAAACGAAGAAAAGAAAGAAAGTGTTGTTCAATAGATTTAATAGCAGTTGTTCAATAAATTGAATAGCAAAACAAGCAGAGAAAAAGAAAAATAAAATAAAATCAACAATCATATTTACATATTTTACAGAGAAGAAGTAAATTTTATAAAGATGAAGCTGCTGAAGGATTTCCTTCTACAGCTAAAACTTGCATGGTGGGGTCCTCACGTATATGCTGATAGAAAGATTCTCTAGTAAGTGGTTTTTGGTAGAAGTGCACTCGATGCTCGTTTGCTTTAAAAGAAGAACCAGACCCATCGATGGTGGCCAGCGTAAGAGTGCCATTGTCATGCACTTTCTTTATTTCATAGGGGCCTAACCACCTAGTCTTCAGTTTGCCAGGGAAGTCTTGAAACCTAGAGTCATAAAGAAGTGCCTAGTCACCCTCATGAAATGTCTTTTTCTTAATCAGGGCATCATATCATTTAGCTCTTTGTTGTTGAATGAGTGCAATATGATGTAGAGCCAGTAGCCAAATTTCATATAATTCATTCATCTATTGTAACCTATTAACTTGGGCTTCAGCTAAATCCAATCCCACTTCCTGGGCTGTCCTTAGCGTTATTATTTCAAATTCTATGGGAAAAATGGGTTCCTTACCAAATACCAGTTGATATAGAGAGTATCTAGTAGTGTTTCTCCAAGTTGTACGATACGCCCACAAGGCCTCTGGCAGTCGAGCAGTCCAGTCTTGTCGATGTGATGAGACTATCTTTGTAAGAATAGATTCGATAACTTTGTTGGTGGTTTCCACCTGCCCATTCGCATGCGGGTGATATGGAGAAGTAATTCTATGTGTGATGTGATGATTATTTAGTGTAGCAGTGATCTTGTGACCCACGAATTGTGCCCTCCCGTCAGTAATTAGTTCTCTAGGTAAGTTGTACTGCACAAAAATTTCAAAAAGAAAATTAATAACAATTTCCTTTGTTGCTCTTGGTAACGCTATTGCTTCCACCCACTTAGTTATGTATTCTATTACAACCAATATATATGATTTTTGGTTGGATGATGGTTTGATCAGCCCAACGAAATCTAATGGCTAACGCTCAAAAGGTTCTATCACCAGCTGTGGATGCAGGGGCATTTCATCAGATTGGCTAGGGTGGCCCATCCTTTGGCAACTATCACATGCCTAGACAAATTTCTTAGCATGTTTAAAAATACATGGGCTAGTCTAGTTCTACGATCTGCAAAGTGTCCACCATAAGGTCCATCATGAAAGGCTTTTAAGATATCATAAATTTTTTCTTCCTTGATGCACATGCGGATGTGCATATCAACTCCCATGTGGAAAAGGTATCCTCCAATCTAGGAGAAACGAGTGCTACGTTGCACAATCAATTTCCTTTCTCTTGGTGTCAGATGTTTGGGCACTTTTCCAACTGCTAAGTAATTTGCCACATCCACATACCATGGCATTTTTATGGCCACAACAAACAAATTTTCATCTGGGAATTGATCCTCTTCCGCCACTGTATCGTCTATTCTTGGCACTCGGGAGAGGAAGTCTGCCACGAGGTTCTCCTTCCCTGGTCGATCCCTTATAGTTATGTGAAATTCTTGCAAAAGTAGTAACCAATGAGCCACTCTTCCATTTGTAATGGGTTTATTGGCTAAGTATTTAATAATAGAGTGATCATTATACATAACTATATGGTATCCAGTTATATAGTGTCTAAATTTGTTGATGGCATAAATAACAACTAGAAACTCCTTTTCTGTTACTATGTAATCTAACTCAGCGGGAGTTAAGTTTTTTCTCATGTAATATATAGCGTAGGGTTTCTTGTCTTCTTCTTGGCCAAGAACCTCTCCAATAGTTGTATCTGATGCATCTAATGAAATCTGGAAGGGTATATCCCAATTCGGGCCTCGTAATATTGGTTCTATTGATACTAACCATTTCAAATCTGTGAAGGCAATGTCACATTTATCAATCCATATAAAATCAACATTTCCTATCAAGGCATATAATGGTGCAACAATTTGTGAAAATTTCTTTATAAATCTATGATAATATCCAACAAATCCCAAAAAACTATGTAACTCTATTTGAGTGCAGGGAGTAGCTAATAAGAGGATTACCTGTATCTTTGCTGGATCTCCCTGAATCCCAGCTACTGAAATGTAATGACCCATAATCAGGCCTTTGTCATCATCATATGAAATTTCTCATGACTTAAGCAAAGTCTAGTAGAAATACACTGTTCTAGGACTTTCTCCAATGTCTGTAATGCTTGATCAAAGTCATCCCCATAGGGTGTAAAATCATCCACGTACACTTCCAATCCCTCATTTATCAATTTTGTTAAAATACTGAGTATGGCTCTTTGGAATGTAGTAGGTGTGTTGCACAATCCAAAAGGCAATACCCTGTACGAAAATGTTCCCCAAGGGTAGGTGAAAGTAGTTTTATCCTGGTCTTCAGGGGAAATTTGAATTTGGTTTTAGCCACTGAAGCCATCCAGGAAATAGAAGAACTTCTTTCCTGCCAATGTATCTAGGACATGGTCAATAAATGGAAGGGGGAAATGGTCTTTCTGCGTTGCTTTATTTAGTTCTCTATAGTCAATACATATCCGCCATTTTCCGTTCTTTTTGGGGACAACTACTAATGGAGAAACCCATTTACTATCAGATATAGGATAAATAAAATTCACATCTAACAGATTTTGAAGTTATTCTTTCACAACATCCTTTAGATGAGGATTTAATCTATGTTGCGGCTATCGAATGGGTCTTGCATCTTTTTTAGTGTAGATCTGGTGCATACATAATTGAGGGTAAATCAGTTTCATGTCTGGGTAACCCCATGCAAAAGCCCCTTTGTATTTCCTATGGATGTGGATGAGTCCTTGTTGTTGGTCATCACTCAGATTACTGTAAATATTCAGAATTTTCCCTGGCTCGATTTCAGTAGGCTTGCTATTATAGATAGTGGTTGTTGGTATTGGTTGGTAATTGATGTCTCTCAAGGAATCTTCTTCACTATCATTGTCAAGGGCTTCTTTAATCATGTGACATTTCAAATTAGACACTACAACATGGTGATTGATAAATGTGTTAATGATATCATCTTCTGTTTGGTTTTTGAATTCAAGCGCATCTACCATAGTCAACGGTGAACGCATATTTTCTGTTAAGTATGTTACTGGTTGTTTCCTAGTTTTTACAATGGTTAGGCTTGGCTGAGTAGGAGGGTATAAAGATAGATTCTTTACATCGCTTCCTCTGGCTATGGTCATACTACCTTTTCAGCAGCCTATGTAAGAATCAACTGTTGCTAGCCAAGGCATTCCTAGTATTAAGGGATGTCCATCTAGCCGATTTCTAGGGTTGATAATCAAGAAATCTGTTGGATATTACCAAGTGTCCACAGAGACCATCACATCCTGTAATGTTCCTTCTGGCTTAATGACTAATTGGTTGGCAAGTTCCAACAAGGTAGTGGTTGGTTCTAAGGTTGTGATGGCAAGCATTTCACAAGTTTCTGTTGTGAGAATGTTGATGGGTACCCCTAAGTCGACTAAAGCATTGGGAAAAGAGCAGCCATTTATTTGGACTATGACAATGGGATTCCCAGGGTATTCGTATTTTATAGGTGTCTCTTTGCCTAGTAATAAATCAGACAAAGTTCCAACAACATGGATAGTTGTTTTTATGTTTGTTTTCCTCATAGACTTCTTTGCACAAAATTCTTTAATGGTTTTAACATATATCGGAATGTCTTGAATGGCCTGGAGGAGGGGTATTTTTATACAGAGATTTATGATTTCATCCAGAAGATCAAAGTCAGGATATTCAATAGGTCGAGGTATTAGCAATATTTCTGGGAATGGGGGAGAAGTAATTATAATTTTCTCATGGTCTTTCTGCCTGACTGTATCTTCTCCCTAATTTGTTTGTTGGTTTTCTACAGTCAAAGGCTTATTCAGATCTGTTTCTTTAACTTCAGATTGTAGATTTGTTTTCTCGTCTAGAGCAATTACGCATCCAGATCTTAACCTAAGTTCATAACATTCTCTCATCTCAACTTCAGGGTCCAGACTCTCCATAATTTATATTGATTGGATTGGTCTTTTGTTAGGATTTGGAGTTGGTTGAGCTAGGAGTTGTGGCCATATATTAGGTTGAGGATTTTGCTGCAACGTGTAAGGTGCTAGCAAGGTTGGTTGAGGCAGAGGAACTATTCCTATAGGCTGGCTTGCAGATTGTTGCCAATTCGGTTGCCAACTCTGGTTTTGTGAGGTAGAAGGAGACATTGAGAGGAATAAGGGTTGTTCTGCCAGAATGGTGGAGGGTAAGAGAGGTTTGGCCAATTATTGTTTGGATTTGATTGGCTGGGAAATGATGGCATATAAAATGCTTGAGGTGGCCAAGTAGAGAAAGTTGGCTGGTTCTGCCATGCTGCCCCTGGATACTACTAAGAATTAAACTACGAGGAAGGAAAAAATGACGAGGGTTTTGTAGACATACCTGTTGGACGTGCTTGCCATTGATGGTGTTGGTTCATCAGATATACTGGTTTTGCTTCCTCCTCTGCTTCCTTGAAAACTTCTTTTAATCCCAGAAGTGATGGACACCCTTTCGTAGAATGATCCTTAGTGAAAATGGCACATGTTTGTATCATATCTAGAGGACATTCTCTATGATTGTGTTTCTTTTTGCAACGTGGATAGAAAATGGCCAGGTTATGTTCTGCTTCAACCTGTTTTTGTTTGGCTTGCATGATGTCCAATTGTATCGTCAGGGTCCCCAAGATATCAGTCTTGAAATCTTCCAGTAGGTTGTCGATTTCCACTCGTGTAATGCTTCCTTTTGAGGGTTTGTTATCTCTGGAAATCACATGACACCCCGTTGGTTTCAGCGTTGTACTACCTCTGGAATACCTGATGCACAATTGTACAATATTTTCATAATCCTCTTGATAAATATGACCCTTCCCCATTAAATTTAATGTTTCTACCCATTGGTCTTTCATACCTTTGATCATCGTAGTTTTAAGAACTTCAGGAGGAAAATTTGCATAAGGAGATATTTGCAGATTATATTGAAAATGTTCTACATATTCTTCAAGGGTCTCGTTAGTCTTAGCTACCATTTGAAAAATTTCATCCTTCAGTTCTCCAGTTTGGCAAAAGTCTTGGTATTTATTTAGAAATGATGTTTTTCATTTGATCCCAGTCATTAATGGTACCTCCACCAAGCCCCATAAACTAACACAGAGCTGCTCCCTTCAGAGTAGAGGGGAAAACTTCAGTTTGTAGGGGTCGGTAGTGTAATCATATCCCCTACATAAAACATCGAATTCGAAAAGAAATGCATCAGGATCCTCTGAAGTTAACCCATGAAAGGTAGGAATATTGTGTAATGGTATAGCTTTCATGGGAGCATTGACAATTGTATCAACAATAGGGTATTGTAATGTAGAGGCCTAGGGCTGTTTCTGATTATGAGCCATTTGCTAAAAAATATGCCAATATCCTTTAGGGATTTCCGGGGCTAGAGATCTGTTCCTGGGGGGTCAAAAGAGACTTTTAAAATGATTTTAATAGCACTACGTTTGTCCGGAATACTGGGTGTCCTCTGTTCAACTACTACTTTAGGAGATTTGGGTTTTGATGAATTGATCTTCTCAACACTACCTGTTCTACTTCTCCTTCACGGAGATTGCAAGAATTCCCTTCTTTTAAAGGGCTAAACTAAAAAAATTTAGTGTTCTAAAAAATCTATTTAGACCCTTTAGTCTTGCTGTGAATCTTAGTGTCAGCTACAGATGGTGATTTTGTGGCCTAAAGGGTTACAATAGGATTTCTTGTAGAAACGATTCGGGGTCCTACCAATGACTGAAACTCAGCTTTCCTTATGATTTTTTTGATGATTGATTGTCCAAGGGGCGTTGATCCCTTAGATTTTTCAGATCTCGACAGAGAAATTAAATCTTTTTCTACTTTTTTCTTCTTAGTCATTCACACAGAAATTCAAACATTTATTTCTACTTTAATTCCTACACAATTTTGCTGAAAAGTGGGCAAGGGAGCAAGCACTTTACTTACTCGTACATAGGTTCTTACCTTTCGTTTTTAATACCCAGTTCTTTCACAGCAAACAAATATCAAACATCTATTCCTATGCAATTGTGTTGAAAAGTGGGCAAGGGAGAAAGCACTTTACTTACTCATACGAAGGTTTTTACCGTCCGTTTTAATACCTAGTTCTTTCGCAGCACAAACATAAAACACACATCACCTTCTGTGAAATGGAAAACACTCTCCCTGGCAACGCTGCCAAATTTTTTGGCACAAATAAGGTGTCTTTTAGAACTCTTAAATGCCTCACATTAATTATCAACCTAGGTAAGTCTTTTTGTTTCAAGAGTTTACACAATATGTGCAAGTGATGTAAATCATTGAATTTACAGAGAGTAATGCTTTAAAATAACTTATTGATTTCAATATAAGAGTAAATGGATCAAACCATAAAATACAAACTTGTAACTTCAAGGAAATTAACTTATTCAAACATCAAAAATCAATCTTAATCAAAACCAAACTCAACCTTAATCTAATTGCAATTACATCAACTAAGTGCACTGTACCGATAACATATCTCTTTCAGCTGAATCTAGACTTGTGCATAAAAGTGATAAACTTGATTTAATAAATAACACTCTGGCTTTCAATTAACAAGAAATGATTCTTATCTAATAAGTAAATCAATTTATGACATTAAATAAATGAAACCAATCAACAAAAATAAGAACTAATGCAATGGATACACAAACTCAATGATTTTGAAAGTAAATCAATCTTAAAGCTACAAAACAGAGTAATTAAACTTGCAGTAAAAGAAAGGTAAATGTATGACACAGGGAAGAACAGTGAAATCCACCAGTGACCAGGCCCAAGCTACCAATGATTACTGCTTGATTACTTCAGACTATTGTGAATGAATAACAACACGAATTATATGTTATTCATCAAATCCAAATGTCGTTACATCACGATGTCTCCTTCAGAATAACATTATGTGTATTAAAATCACAACTGAGGTGAAAAGTGAAAAGTTCCGTCCCCCTATTCTATTCAGTTTCCTCCTTTATAATCAGAGAGAAAAAGAGATAATTCTGATTCCTCAGGATTAGGAGATCCTGAGGAATTCACAACCAACTAGTATTATCAGACAATCTTTCATCTTGTACTGATCCTCTTGATTCGCTTTTGGATTTGACCACACAAGGCACACACTATTTTCTCTGTTTAGCCTTTGCTATTCAATAGTTTGAACAACAATTGTTCCATTTGCTAATTTCTACATAAAAAGCAACAAAAGTTAGTTTTGATAGCCAAATCGCATCTAAAGCAGTTTCATTCATTTTCTATCAAAATCTTATCAAAACCTTATTACATCATGGAACAAATGCATAAAAAGGAGGAAAGAGATAGTGTAATCAAGAGTAAATTTATACTTGTTGCACAACCCAACAACTATTATACATTCTCACAGTCCTATCCCTATCTATTTCCACCTCTTGAAGTTTTCTTTTGAGAGAATTGACATCTTATTTTGAATAAAAAAATAATATTTGATCTGAACTTAAATAGGAATGCAAAAAATTATAGATATAATCATAAACACAGAGATACAACAAAAAATCACTTCATTTCATTAATAGAAAAATACTAAATTATACTTACAAATAGAATGGAAATAAGATAGCTCGGGCAATGGTGGCTTATCTTTAAGAAGACATGTGGTGGCTACATGCCTATGAACTATGTTATAATGAGGCTTAAGGGATTATTTATTATTGGAAAACATGAGAAAGCACTAAAAAACCAAAACCCTAACCCGAAGAGATGTAACACTAAGAGTTTGTGGGCCCCGTTGCGGTTAGTTAGGAAACCAACTTCCCGGAGTCATAACTTGGTCATTTTATCTCCATTTGGCATGTACGATACCTTGTTGGAAAGGTATCTATGAGTACTACAGGTTTCATCATAGTACACAACCTATGGCTACAAGCCTGCTGCAGACCCTAAAATAATGTTGTTTAGGGGGTCAAAATTGCTCTGTAAGTTCAGGATCCGAAAATCTGCTAAAAATAGTAAATGTTGAAATGAACAAGGAAATAGATGAAACTGACTAGGGGGTCTAGGTGGAATAGGTGGTTGGACACCAATATCCACTTGGATAATTCCTGTCCCATTAGGAAGCAATGTTACCCATTGCGTGTGTTATCACTAAGGTTGTTCCCAAAAGTTATAGGAAAGGGAATACTGCCGAGGTAACCACAGACCAATCTTTTAGACACAAATTCTAGCCAATGTGTATCCAGAGAGGGCTCTATATTTATAACTTTAGCTTTGTTTTGAGGTATATTAGGCTAGTTATGAAGTACAAGGATTTTGTTTTGAGTTTGGTTGGAAGGAGTGGGATTCAATGGCACAGTGAGGTAAAACTGAAACATTCCAATCCATTGGGCATGATGGAGTCAAAGAGGGATGGCTTCTTGGGTTAGGTTTCTCACCAGAGGATTTATCACAGAGCAAGGTACTCAAATATGGAAAAATTTAAAGGCTGGAATCAGATGGAATGGAGTCAATGGGTGAAGGGAAATTAAGAATCCTTCATCATGTTGACAGAGGGAAAATGGATGACTACTGCTAAGGAGCAATTAAGAATTCCTTAGCTAATATTCAAAATGAAAGAACCAGGGGAAATAGGAGAAATTAAGAATTCCTGTTTATGTTAATTATGAAGAAAACATTAATAATAACAGAGATTGAACATAGAGTGCAGACAAGCAAATTCTGAGTTATTCTTTTTCTCTATTATTTAGATCACGAAACATATATGATATAGTAAACATAGAAATTGTAAAACGTGAGTTAGGAGGACTTATTGATCCATAAGATGATTCAAGAATTCTGTGACATAGCCCTTAGCATCAAATTCCTCATTCAGCAAGCTAGACAAGATTGGTTCCAACAACTTTTTATTTCCAAAATTGTTCAGTATTACAGTCAAACCATGAACTTTCACCAGCAACCAACCAACCCAAAATACTTCGTCTGGGGGGGTATATATACAAAATGTCAAGATATCATACAAAATATCTGATAGAAATAATATCTACTGAGAATTTAATGCTTCTTTTACATAGATAGAGACAGAAAGTCTTGAAAACAAGGAGACAATAAATAGATGCAATAAAATCAAGCTCCGCTAGTTGATCCGTCTTTATGAGATGTACTAGAGGTAGGTGTTGCAAGTTGGTTCCCAGCTATCTTTTGCTGATCCTCTGTGCTGGTTATTTTTCCTTGGCTAGATTTTCTTTAACTCTGATGTGATGGGCTTTGAACCATGTGAATTTGATTCATTCCTTTTTATTGCGTTGGAGTAAATGGTTCAAAATTCTACATTGACCAAAGATAATTTACAAGATCTCTAAAATTCTTTGCCACCATTCTAGCCCTGGTAGTCTATGTCTCTGCATCTTCCTCAGAGTTTCGTCAGCATATGTGTACCTAAAAAAATTAGGTGGGATGGTGAACAAATGTTCTACTTCATGTTCTATGTAGAATAATTTTTCCAGGCTGTCATAAAGGGATTGGCCAGATGGAAGCGCCTTCTCTCCTGAAGTGCTTGAGGACGCATTAGCTTGATTAGCAACATATGCATTTAATTTATGTACATAGTCTTTGTGCTTCATCAAATGATCATTACTTCCCAAAGGAATTGGAAAAACTTTTTGATGCAGGACTGTAAATTTTCTTGTGAAAGAATCAACCTCTACTTGCATCTCTTGGCATCTTCTATCCAAGTTTTGCATTAGAGTTCTCATGGTTAGAACTCTCTTGATGTCCAGAATGATACCTGTTCTATCTCTAATATCTAGTGCTTCCAGTTCTTCACTGGTCTTGGCATTCAAGAAATGTATTAGCCTGTTAGCTTGCTCAGGCATCTATCCCAATAATGCTCTTATTTTCTGAATTTCCACTTGGGCTATGTTATCAAATCAATTTGTTCATAAATGGTTTGAATAGACCTCCATATATCAATGATGGATTGGATGATGTTGGTCCACAAAATTCCTCTGATTTCTACCAGAGGCTTTTCTAAAGAGAGGTCCTTTTCCAATGCTCTCACCTTGTTCTCTAATGCTTTAACCTCTCTTGTCTTTTCTACCACAATCATCTTGGATTTGTCATAACTCACTTCTAATTTTGCCAATTTTTCTTTGGCTTCTTTCAATTCTGATACTTGGAGTTTTAATTCCTCTATGGCTTTTATTAATTCCTCTGTGGTCATGGTAGTGCTACTACCTGCTGTTGTTGTAGCTGTTGTTGATGCCAAGATAGTGGGAGGTACTGCTGTTCTAACTGTAGAAGGGGCAATTGTGATTGTTTGAGATACTTCAGGTGGTTTGGAGGTCGACTCTCCCTACTTCTCTCTTGTTGCTTTCTCCAATGCCTGCTCCGTCTCACTTAATCTTTCATTCATTTTCATCAGCAGGTCCATCATGTCCTCCTCTGTTTTTTGCTGCACAACCTCTGTAGTTTGTGGATGCATAGTAGTAGGTAGCTTCAATTGTTTCTTGAGGGCAGAGATGTCCTCTTCATTCTTCTTCATCAATGCTTTTATTCCTTTGGCATCCTTGGGATCATGTCCTAGCTCGATGATGATATCTTCCAAGGATTTTATCCTGTTGCCCTTGGCTAAAGAAGATGCCTTCTACAAATTTAGTTGAGCAGAGCTGTTGTTTAATGAGTTTTGTAATCTATGAGCCAAGATTGCCTTATCTACCAATGTGGAGTAGACCATCTCTCTAGTTTGCTTGTGCAACGCAATCTGGTCCATTGGATGAATGTCTTTGGCAAGGACCTCCATATTTGTCCCGATGTAGTCAGTTGCTGACTGTGGTTGTTGCTCTTTAGGCTTAAAATGGCTCAAGATTATTTTACCTTCTTTAATGTCATATGCAGACATTAACCTTTGCTGGTTGGTGGGGGTCATCTTGAGAAACTGATTGTAAGTTGTAGCCTCAGTGGGTCATTCTGGGCCTTTATCTCCATGAATGTTCTTTTGATATCAGAACCTTGCTTGCTTTGCAGCCTAATGGATAAAACTTCTACACTATGCTGCCTTTCTATGTCTTGCCTGCGAGAGTTGGTGGATGTTTCTATCACCAGGGATGTCTGTGGGTTGGTTGCCCTCTCACCTCTTAGATTTTCTATTGTTTCTTCAATGATTTCCTCTTCAGATAAAGGATTAAGTCTTTTCCTTTTTGCCCCTGGTTACTCTACTGGTCCACTCATAGGTGCGCCTTCTTCCCTGTCCCTTTTCTTCCTCTTTTCCTCATTAAGAGGAGTCTGCAATGCTAGTATCTCTGGTGCTTTGGTTTGGGCAGGGGGATTTTCCCTTGGCCCTGTTCCTTTGATGTTGCTGGCTGATCTGTCATTATGTGCTGCTATGTATCTAGCACTTCTTTGCCCTTTGATGTCCTTGTAGCTGGTGTAGTGCTTTCTTGTGTAGGCTGCTAAGAAGTTCTAGCAGTAGATGTGCCCACTCCTGTTTGCTGAGGATGTTTGAAAAATACCTGTCCAAAAGAGTCTAGGTCAAGAGTCTTTTCAAGATCTTTCATTGCTTGTTCCATCACTTCTTGCTAACTAAGTTCTTCTATTAATGTAACCTCTACCCACTCATCCTGATTAGCAAATTGCTCTATTTCAGGGAGCCTAGAATGTTTATAGGCCGACAGCCTGCATTTTACTTTCCTGTCATTTATAAATCCATTTGGGTCATAAGGTACCCACCAGAAACCTTTCTTCAATTTAAGATCTTCCCCCAATATTCTATCAACATCTTCCCATGCTTCCCTTTTGTTAATGATAAGTAAGCCTAACTCGTTTCTTATTCTTAGCCGGGCCTTTTTCTTTGCACTGCAAAAGTGAGTTAAATCTGCATTGATAATTTTCCTAAAATACTCCAGTGCAAATATTCTCATAGGCATATACTTGGGCAGTTTATAAGGGCACAACTCACAGCCATATATTCTGATCTCAATGTGATTCTAGTAGAAGTACCAGTCACCTATTTTGTAGTTTTTAGAGAGATGTAAAATCTTCTGCAAATCACAGAGAGTCTGGGAGGAGGAGTTCTCATCAGTAGAGAGGAGACCAGATGTATAAACAAGTCAATGAATTCACAGGAGGTATAAGGGGAGTCCTGGACATTGTGGAAGGCTGAGGTCCAAAAGATCACAGACCTCCTCTCTCCTTTAGCATCCAACTTTTTGATGGGAAACTGAAAACTGTTTGTTTGATAGTAGAGGAATAGATGATATATATAAGATGTATACTTGAAGACTCCCTCTCTGTCTAGGCTCATGAATTGGTCATGGATCTTGTTCGCAATGAATGTAGCATAGTCATATTTGACAGCAGGGGGCTGTCTTGGAGTAAATATAGACAACAAAACTAATGTGGTCTCATCAACATATTCACTTGTCTTAAATCCCAGGATATAGGATATCATATCAATGAATTTTCCAGCTTCATTGAACCAAATATGGACATACGGAGGTGGCTGTTTGGGCTGGCAATCTGGTCTCATAAATGTTTGCGCAATACGGGTTATCTCTGAACTGGGCAGTTTAGGGCCCTACTCAAGCAAGAATCCCATAGAAAGAGGAGCCAAAGGCTGAGTGGGTTTGAAGTGTAACATCTCATTGATGGACTCAGGAGTTCTATAAAAGAGGACGGTTCCAGTTGGAGTCATAACTGCTCTCTGGGTAGGTTCATAATTGGCACAACATAGGTGGATAATATCAGGGAAAACATTGACTGAGGGGAGGTAGTACATAGGCAGGTTGGATTCCCATATCCCATAGAGATCAGAGTTACTTTGATGAATGTTCCTAATTTCACAAAATGCCTGAAGGTGGTTTTTGTCACCAGTTAAGTCTTAGATTTGAAAATCTCTGTCAGCCAAGGGCAACCACTCCAACTCTTTGTGAGGTGCATTGAGGGGCGCAATGTTCAGGGCCACCAGAGCTTCCATTAGTGGTTTTTTGTATTGTTAAATAGGGATTTTGGGTTTTTGTAGAAAAAGTAGGCAAAACAAGAGTTCTGGGTGTGTTTGTTGAAGAGCTATAGTCTGAATTTACTCGAATTTTGGCTCTATGGGTACAGTTTGCAGAAGAAAACCGAAAATACATGTTCAGGAGGAAACTGGGTAAATATCTATTTTTAGAAGCTAATAGTGTAATTTCCGGTTGCAGGATGTGAAGCAGGACACGATGTTGGAGCTCGATTGGTTGGGTGGCAGGCTTTTACACTTCGAGTAATCAGTTGGACGTAGTTCACATGCAAACAGTTCATAAAAAAAACAAATGAAAGTATAAATTTGGCTTTTTGTGGGGTTTTGGCACTTTTTGGTCGGATGATGTCAGCATGACGGGATAGTTTGTCGTGTAGTGGAGGGTACGGAAGGGTGACGTGGAGGTGACATGGTGATGACGTCATTCGGCGGGGTCAGCGGGAGGGCGGTAAGCGGTATCGGCCTGCACTGCTTTTGGGCTAAGGTGGTTTCGTGCAGAGGGGCAGCGAGCACGTCGGGAGGGTGCCGCGTGTCCCTGGTATGGTGGTAATACCACTGTTCCCCGGGTGCTAAAGCATCGTGGCAGAGGGGGTCGTGATATTATTTGGCGCTGTCTGATGGGAGAGGGCCGATCAGATGGTTGGCGCTCGTTGGAGATGGCGGAGGCTTAGGGCGTGGGACCCATATGATAAATTAAAGTTTTTATGATGCATCGGGGGTATTACATTTGGTTGACACGGTTGCGGGCTTGGTTAATTTTGTTATTTAATTAACCAAATGTTAATAAATCCCAATTTTTAGGCAGGTGAAGGGTTATTACAAAGTTTCGGATAAACCTGTAATCCCCATTGTTTGGTAACATATGGTTTATAATACAACCCGGGCGGGATATTTAATATTTGGGGATTATATTATGTATTTACATTAGCATGGGGAAGGGTATGATTTATCTGGGAGCTAATATAATAAAGGTTAATGGTTAACATGGATTTTTGAAGAAGACAATGCTATGTTTAGAATGTTAAAAAAATTAGGCTAAGGGGATGAAAGAGGGTTTTTTACACAAGAAATGTAGCTTTTTTGCCTAAAGTAAGAATGCGATTTTACTCAGGCTTTTTCATGAAATGGAGTAATTTAGGAGTATTGAGCAGATCTCAATATCCTTAGGGGGAGGTTAGTAAGTGATTTTGGGAAAAGTATGAAGGGAAGTTAGTCATGCCTCTCTTGATTTGCAACCAAACAGCTGCCATGGTACTTATGATCACAATTAGATGAACATCTTTGAGAAACAAAATTAACCATAAGCATGCTTCTGCAACACCAAAACTGCATACCCAGTCTACCATTCCTAACATTTTTTCTTCTTTTACTATGGGTGCACTTGGACTAGCAGACCCTTCCAATGTTATTTTCTTTTCAATGGAATCCTATCTATATCTACCCTTATAACATCCAAGGGCTCAGATTTAGCAGTTGAGCTCCTTTGCTTCTCTACCTATCTATTTACCTGCCAAGATTGAACAGTTTGGACACGTATTATTCTCTACCTCTAAACAAGTAAATTCAAACATGAACTGGTCAGGATTAAGCTGTTTGGCCATTCATCAATGGTGGCATGAATCAACAAGTTGCACACCATGAGATTTTGCAAAAATAGAATAGTAGTGGCATTTTGGACATGCACACTTTCCTGGTCCTTTGTTTGGGGTTAATTTCTTTCATTTTCTTGACCATTTCATTCTTCTTGCCCTTTGATTTTTCTTTTAGGGCATGAAACCAGCCAAAAGGTATGAACATATTAGAGCTCTTCAATGTCAATCATGAAAAATGACACCTGTTGGTATAGGAACCTAACAATGGCTCCACTTGGGGATGGATTTTCCTGATGAAAAGTCAAGAATAGCAGGTCAGATGGCCTTATGTAAAATTCTTGTTGCATTCTGAAATTTTCGTTTGCTGTAAGTGAACAATTTGTACAAAGGACCATGTAAAATATGCACATCTCTCATGAGCTGATCCAAACAATTACACCTCTGTTTTGGATAATTTATCTGAATGTTTGTTCTCATATTTTCAGCTCCCAAGTCTTCTACAATTTATGGTAAATTAACAAAAAGGTAACACAAAAAGGTGTTAAAGTTCCCTGACTGTTCCTCAAAATTTTTCTACACATTCCTTCCCCTTATTATTGCTGTAATAAACTGTATAAACTACACATTCATATGTACGAGTCAAAGTCCTGATATATCAACAAACCGGATCAAAATAATGTTTCAGCACCTGACCATTAACTGGTCCATCTTTTGCTTCTGTACCATCTAGGATCCTTAAAAAGTAAGTATTGTTTCCTTGTACAACCTGGATGATAAAGGGTCCCCTCCATAGGAAGTCAAACTTCCCATGTTTTCCTTTATTTTCTCTCCTGGAGTCCCATTTCAAAACCTTGTCTCCAATATAGAAATCCTCTGCCTTAGTCCTCTTATCAAATATCTTTTTGAGCTTTTCATGTAGCACTTGAGATCTCTGATATACCTCTTCTCTTGTCTTCTGTAGATGAATAGTCCAATTTATTCTTCTCTATATGTCATTAGGTTCTACCTGTGTCTCTTGTAGCAATTTC
The DNA here is from genome assembly GCA_000404065.3 of Pinus taeda. Classification (NCBI taxonomy): domain Eukaryota; kingdom Viridiplantae; phylum Streptophyta; class Pinopsida; order Pinales; family Pinaceae; genus Pinus; species Pinus taeda. The sequence goes on from APFE030299511.1 coordinate 337,160, forward strand.
ATCACAGGGAGTCCCAAAGATAAAGGGAATACAACCTCCATGCCATAAACTAATTCATATGGGCTTGTTCCAATGGATCTCTTTGTAGTCAATCTGTCTGTCCATAGTGCATTGATAAGTTTCTTATGCCAATTTTTCTTGTTTTCTTCCAATACTTTCTTAATGATATTGATCAATATTTTATTGGATGACTCAACTAGATCATTACCTTGAGAGTAATAGGCTGTGGAGTGGCCTAAGGTAATGTGGTACTTGTGACAAAAATTGATCATTCTCTTGGATTTGAAAGCAGCAACATTGTCAGTGATAATCTTTTCAGGACAGCCAAATCTGGACAGGATGTTGATTTCTAAGAATTGCATGATCACTGAATCATTGGCTTTCCTACAAGGGATGGCCTCTATCCACTTGGTAATATAGTCTGTGGCAGTCAGGATCCATTTATGTTGGCCAGAAGAGGATGGGTGAATTTCTCTAGTAAAATTTCTCTAGTAAAATCTAAACCCCATTGTTGGAATGGTTTTTCAGTGGAAATTGGCTTAAGGGGTAGAGGCAAAAGTTTCCTCTTGCCTTCAAAGATTTGGCATTTATGGCAAGAAGTTACAAATTTCTTTACATCAGCAAATAGGGTAGGCCAATAAAATCTAGCCCTTAGGATTTTATTAGCAGTTGATTTCTAGTATAAATGTCCACCACAGTCCCTTGCATGAAGTTCTTTCGGCACTTTGTCAGTTTCATCCTTTGTTAAGAAATTCAATAAAATGCCTTCATGATTTTTCCAAAATAAAGCATCATCTAAAATACAAAATTTTGAAGCTTTCATTTTCAGAAATCTTTTCTTAGTTTTGGATAACCTTGGAAGAGCCTACAGGTTTAGCAATACATAAATTATATCAGTATACCAAGGTGATTGTAAAAAGGCTTGATTGATCTGTGGAGTCGCCATCTCCTGTTCATTATCCAGTCATTAATATTTAGGGCTTGGCAATTGGTTTCAGTCATAAGTTTAGATAATCCTTGTCCTTTTATCAGCTTTGTTGGTTTAATTTCAATGTCATACTCTAATATAGTAGCAATCCATTTACCTCTTTTGCCTTCAATCCCCCCTTGGGTTAGGATATCTTTGACAACAGTGTTTGGCTCATAAGCTATTATGTGAGAGTATAGTATGTAAACTCTGAAATCTTTGATGGCTTTCACAAGTGCATAAGCTTGTTTTTCCATGATTGGGTATTTGATTGGTGCATCCCTCAGTGCTTTGCGAAAGAAGGCTATGGTTTTTTCATGTCCTTGATCATCTTTCTGTAGAAAAACAATAGAAATGGTATGTTCTGATGCAAATGAAAAGGCCATGAAGTCTCTGTCAAATTTTGGGTTGGTAAGGATCGGTGTTCTAGTCAAAGCCATTTTGATTTCTTCAAATGCTTGTTTGGCTTCTATTGTCCATTTTACCTTGGAATCCTTTTTTAACATGCTGTTTAGCAATCTGATTAATTCAACCAGATTGGGTATGAATCTCCTTAGAAAGTTGATTTTCCCTAGGAAAGCTTGAAGTTATTTGATATTTCTAGGGTGAGGAACTTGCAAAATAACTTGTATTCTATCAGGGTCAATCCTTATGCCGTCTTTTGAGATTATGTGACCTAACAGTTTTCCTCCTTCTAGGCCAAATAATGACTTCTTTGGATTTAGTGATATACCATATTTTCTGCAGATTAAAAACACTTGTCTCAGATGATCTAGGTGTTGTTGACCTGATTTGGAAAATGTAGTGAGATCATCTAGGTATATAACCAGGAAATCATGAATTTCTTTGGCAAAGCTATGTCCATTGCGCGTTGGAAAGTTGCCCCTGCATTTTTGATTCCAAATGGCATTTTCACATATTTGAAAATTCCCCATGGAGTTGTAAATGAATTTTTTTCCTGATCATCAGGGTGAACTAGAATTTGGTTGAAGCCTGAAAATCCATCTAACAGTGAAATTCTAGAAGCACCTACTACCCTTTGTAAAATGTGGTCCATCTTAGGTAAGGGGTAGTGGTCTTTTAAAGAGACTTTATTTAAATTCCTCAAATCAACACACAGTCTAATTTCTCCTGTTTTCTTCTTGGTTGGTACTAAATTAGAGACCCATTCTGAAAATCTAATGGGGGCAATTATCCCAGCTTCATACATTCTTTTGACTTGTTTTTCGATTAGAGGGAGGAGTACAGGGTTGACCCTTCTGAGTTTTTGCTTGAAAGGTTTTTGATTTTCTTTTAGGGGTATTGTATGTTGAATGAAAAAAATATCATAAGGTTTGAAATCCTCATAGCTCCATGCAAAAAAATCTTGAAATTCCTTGAACAGTTCAATATATTTAAGCTTTTGGTCAGGAGGCAAAGTTTTGGACAGTTTTATCATTTTAGGATTTTGTTAAGTTCCTATGTTACAGTCCTCAATCTCTGCATTTAGAGGCTGCATTTTAGGCTTCCTTGAAATATCATTAGAATAAAAAATATCTTCCAGAGGAGTCAATCTTGTGGGTAAATAATTGTCCTTTAAATCAATGACTTCAGATTCTCCTCCAGCAGTTTCATCAAAGTCTATTTCTTTAAGCTCTTGCAACTCTTTGCTGGTAAATTTTGTTGGATGTAGTATTTGAGTTGCTGTTTCAGTTGAAATGTGTGTTTCAGTTTTGTCTATTTGATAAACTTCACAACCAGTGTCGGTATCTATATTTGTGCTGGAAAATTCTTCTTTTAAGGTCAAGAAATTATTGATTTGAGTGTCATTGTCAAACACTTGCCAATTTTTTACATTGTCAGGTACAGTTGGTCTGTGTTTAATCTCAGCTGTAAAATAATGATTAGGCTCAAATGGCAGTTTACATGTGCTGGCAAATGTTGCCAAACTGTGAGCGTGCAAGTTGTGTTTCCTTGGAATTTTGGCTAGCCGTGTTTCTAGAAAGGTATTGAGTATTTCAATTGCTGCCCCTCTATAAGATCTTAATCTGAGATGATTTGTGAGGAAGTTTCCTTTCATTTTTTGAATAACTAAAACGGAGTCTCCCAAAACTGATACCCTAACTGCCCCTAAAATTCAACCATGTTATTAGTGCATCTAAAATTCAACCTATATGCATGTCCTTCAGCATGATCATTTTGCATATTATGTATCCAGATTCCTGCCCCATACTCCTAGTTTATTAACTCATCCATCAAATTCCAAATACCATAGGATTTCTTGATTATAGCCAGTATCAAGAATCTTAGATATTTGATTACTAGGGAAATTTGGATTTTTGGTTTCATGTGGTTTCCCTTGTGTGTCTGGTATATCATTGTTCACATAAATTTCTTGAATTTGAACACTCGATTTTTCATTTATGAATATTTTCTGCTCTAAATCCAAAGCCTTGACATCAGTTGGGGGGTAAATTTCATCATTGTATAGGATGAAGGAGTCCATATCAGAATTCATGGAATAGATGGGAAAATTCTTGGGTTTCTCTTGACTGCTGACCACATATTTCATTAAAGTTTCTTGGTACAACCTCTTTGGTTGACCAAATACTGAAATGGTTGCATAAGACATGTCCAACTGTAATGATCCTTGCAGTTTTGCTCCCCAAGACCTAGACAATAGCATTCCATATTTGGGTGGAATATCAGCTACCACCACAACCATTAAAATTGTTTTGGCTGGGTATTGGACTAATGATACCCATAAGTCTTTGATTAGTCCTAGACATCTAACCTGACTAGAATCAAAAGAGAACAAGTCTTTGTATGGCCTGGTGATATCTAGGTCCAACTTATCCATTATGGATTTGGGAATTAAATTATGAGAAGCACCAGAATCAAACATTGCATTGTGAAGTATTTTATCATGAATGTTCAGACTTACATATAATGGAGGAACACCTCCATCTACCGATTTTCCATTTACTTCATGGAAAAAAATTAATTCAGGTTGGTCATCAAGGACATTTACTGCATCTTTGTTTTCTGAAATTTGAAGTGATCTGCTGATTTGTTCTCTATAGACATGATGCTTAGCCAGTTTTGAAAGTGGAATGGCTATATTTAACTTGCCTATTTCGGTTTCAAATTTGAAAGGTTTTTCAGTTTGAACTTTTGCATTTCGGGCAGCAAGGTTTTCTTTTTCTGTTGCATTTTCTGTATCCACCTCTTTTACAGGAATGTTGTCATGAGTTGGAGTTGTTTCTATGTCAATTTGTGGAGGTTCTCTAACAATTTCTTTGGAAGGAATGGAAGTTGAATATTGTTTATTTGTTTGTTGACTATCTGAAACATCTTTAACTGTTGGACTGTTTGGGTTAAGGACCACTTTAAGAGGAGTTTGTATAGGAGGTTCTTGATTTTAGCTTTGGTAGGTTGCTTGATTTCTTTCTGTTTATTGTCATAAGGGACATATATTCCCCTACTTCTCAGGTTATATTGTTTGTGAACTTCATAGACGGCTATGTCATATCCCTCCCTAAAATCAAATGATTCCCTGATTGAATTTGGAACTGACCAAGAGTGTGAGCCTCTTGGTCTTCTTGGGTTAAGAAAATTTGCTATTCACTATTGAGACCCATTAAGTTAATTTGAGTGTCTTTTGTGGGATCACCAGAAGTTGAAGCTTCAGCATAGTTTTCTTGAAATGGCGGTCTAATGTTTTGGTCAGGCCCAAACTTTGCAATGTTAGGGTTCTGGTTTTTTCTAAAGTTTGTATTTCTTCCAGCATTACTTGGTTGACCATCCCAAGATGATTTTATTTCAATCGTTTCTACCCTATCCCCAAGTCTATCCATTCCCTTAATGATGGCATCCAATTTTTGTTCAAAAGCAGAGGGTTCTTCCTTTAAAGGTACTCTCCTTTCTGTCTTGGCTCTAGCTCGTTTAGAAATCAGGTTGGCCTCAACACTGATAGCTATACTTTGCATTTCTTCTAGGTTTCTAGGAGCTCTTTCCCTAAATTGATATGCCATATCAGAGTCAAATGCATTAGGGAATTCGATCAGGGCCAAGTCTATTGGAGGTCTGAGATTATGAGGAATAACATTATATACATTATTAAATCTGGTGAAATAACCTTGAACAGTTTCTTGTGGACCTCTCTTTAAGTTTTTGTATTTTGATAAAATATGGAGAGGATGTTTTTCTTTTTCCATCTGTTTAAGAAGGTATGATAAAGAGCCTCTGGATCATGGATAGTGTTTGCAGGGAGTGCTCTAAACCAAGTTCTAACATCTCCAGTTATGCTTTGGACAGAGACTTTCATTCTTACATCATCATCATCATCATCATCAATCTCATAGTTCTCAAAATAATCCATCATTTTCTTGGTGTGTTTCTGAGCTGTTTAAGTGCCAGTACCATCAAAATAAGTGATTTTTCTTTGATAATCTTGAGGCATAGCCCCTAGATTTGTAGGCAGTTGCAGGGGAGCATATCGGTTTGCCATATTTGCAGAAATAAGTGTAACAGCCGAAAGAGTAGGAATACCAGTTGAAATATGTGTTGCAGATGGGGGAGTGGAAAAGATGGTCTGAAGTGCTGATGGTGAACTAGGAGAGGGAACATTAATGGTAGAAAGGACTAGTGCTTTTCTAGGAGTAATAAGGTTCTGCTGATGTGTGTCAAGGAGTGAACTAGTAGAATGTTCCTGGCTCTGCTGGATTCTAAGTTTCTTGGGAATCAGATTAGGATTTTGAAACACAGGTGGGGGATTTGGATCTGGATTTGATCTAGTGTAATGGATCTTCTTCTTTGGAGCCAGCTTCTGAAGCTAGTTTTTGGTTTTTCTTGAAATATTTGAAGGATACAACTTTTGACAATGTTTTTCTAGGAAGTTTTAAATATGGGAGTTTTGAATTTTCCTGAAGAGCTATTGAAACAAGGGATTGATCAAGTATTTGAGACAATTGTTCAAAGTCTAAAACTTGACTGGAGATAGACTGAAGCAATTTTTATTTACTCCTGCAATTGGATAGCAAAATAAGTTTCAAAGGCTACTTGGCTAACTTCAGGCTCCATCTGTAGCTATGAAAATAAACAACAGTAACAAACAATTATCCAGAGTCCCCAGTGGAGTCGCAAATGATGTTATCGCTCAGGTTGTTCCCAAAAGTTATAGGAAAGGGAATAGGGCCGAGGTAACCACAAACCAATCTTTTAGACATAGATTCTAGCCAATCTGTATCCAGAGAGGGCTCTCTCTTTGTAATTTTCGCATTGTTTTGAGGTATATTAGGCTAGTTATGAAGTACAAGGTTTTTGTTTTGAGTTGGGTTGGAAGGAGTGGGATTCAATGGCACAGTGAGGTAAAAGTGAAAATTTTTAGTCCATTGGGCATGATGGAGTCAAAGAGGGATGGATTCCTGGGTTAGGTTTCTCACCAGAGGATTTATCACAGAGCAAGGTACTCAAATATGGAACAATTTAAAGGCTGGAATCAGATGGAATGGAGTTGATGGGTGAAGGGAAATTATGAATCCTTCATCATGTTGACAGATGGAAAATGGATGACTACTGCTAAGGAGAAATTAAGAATTCCTTAGCTAATATTCAAAATGAAAGAACCAGGGGAAACAAGAGCAATTAAGAATTCTTGTTTATGCTAATTCTAAAGAAAACATTATTAATAACCGAGACTGAACACATAGTGTAGACAAACAAATTCTGAGTTATTCTTTTTCTCTATTATTTAGATCACTAAACATATATGATATAGTAAACATAAAAACTGTAAAACACGAGTTAGGAGGACTTATTGATCCATAAGATGATTCAAGAATTCTGTGACATAGCCCTTAGCATCAAATTCCTCATTCAACAAGCTAGACAAGATTGGTTCCAATAGCTTTTTATTTCCAAAATTGTTCAATGTTACAGTCAAACCATGAACATTCACCAGCAACCAACCAACCCCAAATACTTCATCTAGGGGGGTATATATACAAAATGTCAAGATATCATACAAAATATTTGATAGAAATAATATCTGCTGAGAATTTAATGCTTATTTTACATAGATAGAGACAGACAGTCTCGAAAACAGGGAGACAATAAATAGATGCAATAAAGTCACGCTGCGCTAGTTGATCCGTCTTTAGGAGATGTACTGGAGGTAGGTGCTGCAAGTCGGTTCCCAACTGTCTTTTGCTGATCTTTTGTGCTGGTTATTCTGCCTTGGTTGGATTTTCTTTAACTCTGATGTGATGGGCTTTGAACCATGTGAATCTGATTCATTCCTTTTTCATGTGTTGGAGTAAATGGTCCAAAATTATGCATTGACCAAAGATAATTTGCAAGATTTCTAACATGCTTTGCCACCATTCTAGCCCTGGTAGTCTATGTCTCTGCATCTTCCTCAGAGTTTCGTCAGCATCTGTGTACCTAAAAAAATTAGGTGGGATGGTGAACGGATGTTTTACTTCATGTTCTATGTAGAATAAATTTTCCAGGCTGTCAAAAAGGGACTGGCCAGATGGAAGCGCCTTCTCTCCTGAAGTGCTTGAGGACGCATTAGCTTGATTAGCAACATATGCATTTAATTTATGTACATAGTCTTTGTGCTTCATCAGATGATCATTACTTCCCAAAGGACTTGGCAAACCTTTTTGATGCAGGACTATAAATTTTCCTGTGAAAGAATCAACCTCTACCTGCATGTCTTGGCATCTTTTTTCCAAGTTTTGCATTAGAGTTATCATGTTTAGAACTCTCTTAATGTCTAGAATGGTACCTGTTCTCTCTCTAATATCTAGTGCTTCCAGTTCTTCACTAGTCTTGGTATTCAAGAAATGTATTAGCCTGTTAGCTTGCTCAGACATCTGTCCCAATAATGCTCTTGTTTTCTGAATTTCCACTTGGGCTATTGCTATCAAATCAATTTGTTCATAAATGGTTTGAATAGACCTCCATATATCACTGATGGATTGGATGATGTTGGTCCACAAAATTCCTCTGATTTCTACCAGAGGCTTATCTAAAGAGAGGTCCTTTTCCAATGCTTTCGCCTTGTTCTCTAATGCTTTAACCTCTCTTGTATTTTCTGCCACAGTCATCTTGGATTTGTCATAAATCCTAATTTTGCCAATTTTTCTTTGGCTTCTTTCAATTCTGATACTTGGAGTTTTAATTCCTCCATGGATTTTATTAACTCCTCTGTGGTCATGGTAGTGCTGCTGCCTGCTGCTGTTATAGCTGTTGTTGGTGCTGGGACAGTGGGAGGTACTGCTTTTATAACTGTAGGAGGGGCAGTTGTGACAGTTGGAGCTACTTCAAGTAGCTGGGAGGTCGACTCTCCCTACTTCTCTCTTGTTGCTTTCTCCAATGCCTGCTCCATCTCACTTAATCTTTCATTCATTCTCATCAGCAGGTCCATCATGTCCTCCTCTGTTTTTTGCTGCACAACCTCTGTAGTTTGTGGATGCATAGTATTATGCAACTTCAATTGTTGCCTGAGGGCAACGATGTTCTCTTCCTTCTTCTTCATCAGCTTTTATTCCTTTGGCATCCTTGGGATCATGTCCCAGCTCGATGACGATATCTTCCAAGGATTTTATCCTGTTGTCCTTGGCTAAAGAAGATGCCTTCTCCAAATCTAGTTGAGTAGAGGTGTTGTTTAATGAGTTTTGAAATTTATGAGCCAACATTGCCTTATCTGCCAATGTGGAGTAGACCATCTCTCTAGTTTTCTTGTGCAACCCAATCTGGTCCATTGGATGAATGTCTTTGGCAAGGACCTCCAGATTTGTCTTGATGTAGTCAATTGCTGACTGTGGTTGTTGAACTTTAGGCTTAAAGTGGCTCAAGATTATTTTACCTTATTTAATGTCATATGCAGACATTAACCTTTGCTGGTTGGTGGGGGTCATCTTGAGAAACTGATTGTAAAGTTGTAGCCTCAGTGGGTCATTCTGGGCCTTTATCTCTGTGAATGTTCTTTTGATATTAGAACCTTGCTTGCTTTTCGGCCTAGTGGATGAAACTTCCACACTATGCTGCTTTTCTATGTCTTGCCTGTGAGAGATGGTGGATGTTTCTATCTTTGGGGATGTCTGTGGGCTGGTTGCCCTCTCACCTCTTAGATTTTCTATTGTTTCCTCAATGATTTTTTGTTCAGATAAAGGATTAAGTCTTTGCCTTTTTGCCCCTAGTTGTTCTGCTGGTCCACTCATAGGTGTGCCTTCTTCCCTGTCCCTTTTCTTCCTCTTTTCCTCATTAAGAGGAGTCTACAACGCTGGTATCTCTGGTGCTTTGGTTTGGGTAGGGGGAATTTTCCCTTGGCCCTGTTCCTTTGATGTTGCTGGCTGATCTGTCATTATGTGTTGCTCTATATCTAACACTTCTTTGCCCTTTGATGTCCCTGTAGTTGGTGTAGTGCTTTCTTGTGTAGGCTACTGAGAAGTTCCAGCAACGGATGTGCCCACTCCTATTTGCTGAGGTAGTTTGAAAAATACCTGTCCAAAAGGATCCAGGTTAAGAGTCCTTTCAAGATCTTTCATTGCTTGTTACATCACTTCTTGCTAACTAAGTTCTTCTATTAATGTGCCCTCTACCCACTCATCGTGATTAGCAAATTGCTCTATTTCAGGGAGCCTAGAATGTTTATCGGCCGACAACCTGTATTTTACTTTCCTGTCATTTATAAAGCCATTTGGGTCATAAGGTACCCACTAGAAACCTTTCTTCAGTTTAAGATCTTCCCCCAATATTCTATCAGCATCTTCCCATGCTTCCCTTTTGTCAATGATAAATGGGCCTAACTAGTTTCTTATTCTTAGCTAGACCTTTTTCTTTGCACTACAAAAGTGAGTTAAATCTGCATTGATAATTTGCCTGAAATACTCCAGTGCAAACAGTCTCATAGGCACATACTTGGGCATTTTATAAGGGCACAACTCACAGCCATATATTCTAATCTCGGTGTGATTTTGGTAGAAGTACCAGTCACATATTCTGTAGCTTTTAGAGAGCTGCAAAATCTTCTGCAAATCACCAGAGAGTCTGGGAGAAGGATTTCTCATTAGTAGAGAGGAGACCAGATGTATAAAAAAGTCAATGAATTCACAATAGGTATAAGGGGAGTCCCGGACATTGTGGAAGGCTAAGGTCCAAAAGATCATAGACCTCCTCTCTCCTTTAGCATCCAACTTTTTGATGGGAAACTGAAAACTGTCTGTTTGATAGTAGAGGAACAGATGATATATATAAGATATATACTTGAAGACTCCTTCTCTATCTAGGCTCATGAATTGGTCATGGATCTTGTTGGCAATGAATGTAGCATTGTCATATTTGACGACAGGGGGCTGTCCTGGAGTAAATATAGACAACAAAACTAATGTGGTTTCATCAACATATTTACTTTTCTTAAATCCCAAGATATAGGATATCATGTCAATAATTAATTTTCCAACTTCATTGAACCAGATATGGACATAGGGAGGTGGTTGTTTGGGCTGGCAATCTGGTCTCATAAATTTTTGTGCAATACGGGTTGTCTCTGAACTGGGCAATTTAGGGCCCTGCTCAAGCAAGAATCCCATAGAAAGAGGAGCCAGAGGTTGAGTGGGTTTGAAGTGTAACATCTCGTTGATGGACTCAGGATGTCTATAAAAGAGGACAGTTCCAGTTGAAGTCATAACTGCTCTCTGGGTAGGTTCATAATTGGCACAGCATAGGTGGATAATATTAGGGAAAACATTGACTGAGGGGAGGTAGTACATAGGCAGGTTGGATTCCCATATCCTATAGAGATCAGAGTTACGTTGGTGATTGTTACTAATTTCACAAAAGGCTTGAAGGTGGTTTTTGTCACCAGTTAACTCTTGGATTTGAAAATATCTGTCAACCAAGGGCGACCACTGCAACTCTTTATGAGGTGCATTGAGGGGCGCAATGTTCAAGGCCACCAAAGCTTCCATTACTAGTTTTTTGTATTGTTAAACAAGGATTTTGGGTTTTCGTAGCAAAGGTAGGAAAAATAAAAGTTCTGGGTGTGTTTTTGCGAGAGCTACAGACTGAATTTACTCAAATTTTGGCTCTATGGGTACAGTTTGCAAAAGAAACCGAAAATATAGGTTTAGGAGGAAACTGGGTAAATACCTGTTTTTAGAAGCTAACAGTGTAATTGCAGGTTGTAGGATGTGAATGAGGACATCACATTGGAGCTTGATTGGTCGAGTGGCAGGCTTGTACACTTCGAGTAATCAGTTGGACATAGTTCACATGCAAACAGTTCGTGGAAAAAACAAATGAAAGTATGCGAAAATGACATTTTCATGCCTTTTTAACAAAAATTTGGCTTTTCGCGGGGTTTTGGCACTTTTTGGTCGAATAACGTCAGTGTGACGGGATAGTTTGTCGTGTAGTGGAGGGTACGGAAGGGTGACGTGGAGGTTACGTGGCGATGATGTCAGCCGGCGGGGTCAGCGGGAGGGCGGTAAGCGGTATCGGCCCACACCACTTTTGGGCTAAGGTGGTTTCGTGCGGAGGGGCAGCGAGCATGGCGGGAGGGTGTCGCGTGTCCCTGGAACGATGGTAATACCATAGTTCCCCGAGTGCTAAAGCACCGTGGTGGAGGGGGTTGCGATATTATCTGGGGCCGTCCGATGGGAGAGTGCCGATCAGACGGTTGGCGCTTGTTGGAGATGGAAAAGGCTTAGGGCATGGGACCCATATGATAAATTAAAGTTTTTTTGATGCATCGGGGGTATTACAATTGGTTGACGGGGTTGCGGGCTTGGTTAATTTTTTTTATTTAGTTAACCAAAGGTTGATAAATCCCATTTTTTAGGCAGGCGAAGGGTTCTTACAAAGTTTAGGATAAACATGTAATCCCCACTGTTTGGTAACATATGGTTTATAATAAAACCCGGGTGGGATATTTAATATTTGGGGATTATATTATGTATTTACATTAGCACGGGGAAGGGTATGATTTATCCGGGAGCTAATATAATAAAGGGTAATGGTTAACATGGATTTTTGAAGAAGACAACGCTAAGTTTAGAATGTTAAAAACATTAGGCTAAGGGGATGAAAGAGGGTTTTTTACACAAGAAATGTGGATTTTTCGCCTAAAGTAAGAATGTGATTTTACTCAGGCGTTTTCATGAAATGGAGTAATTTAGGAGTATTGAGTAGATCTCAATATCCTTAGGGGGAGGTTAGTAAGTGATTTTGGGAAAAGGATGAAGGGAAGTTAGTCATGCCTCTCTTGATTTGCAACCAAACAGCTGCCATGGCACTTATGATCACAATTAGATGAACATCTTTGATAAACAAAATTAACCATAAGCATGCTTCTGCAACACCAAAACTGCCTACCCAGTCTACCATTCCTAACATTTTTTCTTCTTTTACTATGGGTGCACTTGGACTAGCATACCCTTCCAATGTTATTTTCTTTTCAATGGAATCCTATCTATATCTACCCTTATAACATCCAAGGGCTCAGATTTAGCAGTTGAGCTCCTTTGATTCTCTACCTATCTATTTACCTGCCAAGATTGAACAGTTTGGATAGGTATTATTCTCTACCTCTAAACAAGTAAATTCAAACATGAATTGGCCAAGATTAAGTTGTTTGGCCATTCATCAATGGTGGCATGAATCAGTAAGTTGCACACCATGAGATTTTGTAAAAATAGAATAGTAGTGGCATCTTGGACATGCACACTTTCGTGATCCTTTGTTTGGGGTTCTTTTCTTTCATTTTCTTGACCATTTCATTCTTCTTTCCCTTTGATTTTTCTTTTAGGGCATACCCTCTTTACATTTTTTTAACTTTTTTGATTTCTTGTGAATATGGAAAACCTTTACAACCAGCCAAAATGTATGAACATATTAGAGCTCTTCGATGTCAATCATGAAAAATGACACCTATTGGTATAGAAACCTAACAACGTGTAGAGCCTGCATGAGGTGAGGAAATTTCTATTGAACTTGGTCCATGGTGGACCACTTGCCCTGATGAAGGAGTTGGCTAGCTTTGATGGGTCAATATAGTTGTATCATCTATTGGTGGGTGTTCTTGATCTGTGTGTACATGATTTGATTAGTTGTGGCCTATTCGATGTAGTCCGAGTTGAGATCTATTGGTGTGAGCTATCTTGCAATGTGAGATGTGTCCAACAATGGTGGAAAGTATGGTTGAAGGTGATCTACATTTAAAACTAGGTGTAGACCAAGGAATGGTGGGGTCACCGATGGCCTTGGTGATGGTTTATGGCCCATATTAGAGTAGGCGAAGCTTACGGTGGGGTCTAGCAAGACACTTCTTCTGTAAATGTAGCCAAACTGTGTTTCCCACTTGGAACTTGTGCAACACGTGATGCTGATCTTAACACTGCTTGTACTTGGCATTGGCTCTATCCAATATATCATGGAATTTCTAGATGATGTGTTGGATGTGCTCAATGAAGTTGTTAGCCCTTTCAGCTTCACATTGAACATGAGTCGAATCTACCTGAGTGGATGCAAATGGTATGGCCATATCAATGGGGCATAATGGATGAAATCCCATCCCTACCTAAAAGTGGTTGTGTCATGTTGAGCTGTGGAGAGCTCTGTTGTAGCTATGTTGGCCATAGGGGAGACTTTCATACCATGTGCATGGATGATTCAAGTTTTACATGCACAAAATGTGTACCATCATCCTGTTGACAACCTCTCTTTGGCCATCAGTTTGGGGATGGAAAGTCATGGACTTAGTAATTTTTGTATCCAGCCTCAACTAGAGACTCAACCAAATTGCACTCAAGAATATGCTATCCCGATCTGAGGCAATGGACTGTGGGATCCCAAAGTGTACCCATACTCACTCAAAGAAGAGTTTAGCAGTGGCCTCTATTGTGATACTCTTCTTGCAGGCCGCCATGATGGACATCTTAGAGAATCTGTTGATGACCATGAAAATGAAATCATTGCCATCCTTAGTAGAAAGAAGGTCTGACATGTAATCCATGGAGACAGATTCCCAAGGCCAGCTAGGAGTAGGTATAGGAGTATACATGTCTTGCTTCTTGATGGTTGGTTTGGAAATGGCACATGTGGTGCAAGATCTAATGTGCTTCCCAACATTTTGACAAAGTTCTAGCCAATGAAAATACTTCTACAATACCGCCACTGTTTTCTATACTCTGAAATGTCTAATGATCCAACTGTAGTACGCCTCCCAGATCATCTTAGCATGCTCACTTGAAGGAACACATATGTGTCCCAGGTAGCATAATAATGTATCCTGAAGGTGAAAATTTGGAAATTTCTTCCTTTCCAGGAGTGTTTGGTATATGCTGCTGAATTATGGATCGTTCTTCTAAAGATGCAGCCACTACGATGTCTCATGCCCACATGAGTCAAGCACAGTGATCAACGCCATGACCGGTGGTCGGCTGAGGAAATAATCAATATTATTGGTGTTTCCATTCTTATACTTAATGCTCAAATGGAACTGTTGCAAATATGTGGACCATTTCTGACGTCGATCGTTATGCAACTTCCCTTGTGTTTGTATGAAATGTAGAGGTTGGTAGTCTATGTGGTGATTGTTTCCTTTCCCATAATGTAATGTTTCCATTGACAAAAGTCCTACACAATGGAATACATTTCTTTGTCATAGGTGGGGTACTTTCGGACTGTGTCTGAAAGTGTCCCACTGTGGTAAGCCACTGGATGCCCATGCTGAGTAAGAACCCACCAATAGCATAGTTAGAGACATCTATCTCAATCACAAATGGTTGTTACAGGTTTTGTAATGTGAGCTATGGTGCAAAACATAGGCGATTCTTCAACTCAGAGAATGATTTTTGTTTGGTTTTTGACCAAAAAAACTTTTCTTTCACTTTTCCCTTGATGACTTGACATAAAGGCCAAGTGATATGAGAGAACCCCAACACGAACCTATGGTAGAAATTGGCAAGACCAAAAAAGTTGTAGAGCTCTCTTAAAATGGTTGGGGCTGGCCAATTCTGAATGACTTGTATCTTGGATGGGTCCACATGTAACCCTACTCATCAATGATGTACCCCATATATTGAACCTGGGTCTGGCAAAAGGTGCATTTCCCTAAATTAACACACAACTTGTGTTGGAGTAGGATTTGAAGGACCTGTTGAATATAGTGGAGTTGCTCTTCCAAACTCTAGTTGAAGATCAAGATTTCATCTAAATGCACCACCACGAATGTATTAGTGAAGAATCAAAATATGTCATCCATTAGTCTCATGAAGGTTTCATGGGAATTAGTCAATCCGAACGACATGACCAACTATTCGAAAAGGCCTTCCTTGCATTTGAACGCAGTTTTTGACACATCGAAGGGTTCAATAGGAACCTGGTGATAACCTGACTTCAAGTCAATCTTGCTGAAATATTTGGCCGCCTTGAGCTAGTCCAGAAGGTCATCAATCCATGGGATTAGGTACCTATTTAGGATAGTGATCTTGTTCAATGCCCGACAGTCAATACAAAGCCTCCAGGTCCCATCCTTCTTGTGTACCAATACAATCAGACTCCCACAAGGTGATGAGCTTGGCCTGATGTGCCCTTTCTACAATAGTTCCTGAATCTTCCTCTTTATCTCATCTTTCTCTAGAACAAAGTGTCCATAGATCGGTCCATTGGGAAATGATGTGTCCGAGGTCAGATCGATGAAGTGCTTAATATGACAGTGCAGATGTACCTCTGTGGGTGAGGGGAAAATATCCCTGTACTCCTCCATGACCTTGTCTATCTATTACTGCTGTGCAGAGGAGCCCTGCCTTGAAGCCGTGGCCATAACCTTCTTCTTGCCCTGGGGGCGAATCATAAGGAAAACAAATTTGCAGTGATCAACGAGATGGTGTAGGCTGGGCTACCTCCGTTATCCCGTACAACTTATTAGCCAAAGTAATAATCATAGAGTGAGGTCTAGATTCATATAAAACATGTCGCTTCCAAAAGTATGGTTGTCCTAACAATACACCATAGACTTCAAGAGGAGCAACATCACACAATACCTCATCCATGAAGGGATTGATGTTGTAGGGAAGGTGACATAGCTGGCTGACACGAAGATTTCGTCCTTGGTGAAACCACTCGATGGTGTACAGTTTTGGGTGTGCTATAGTCTTTAGGCCCAACTGCTTCACTACCTCTACTGAAATGAGGTTCTTTTGGCTCCCGTTGTCGACAATGAACTGCAGTGGAGAACCATTCACCCAAATCTGTGAGTCAAAAAGGCATTCCCCCTCCTTTGGATCTTCAGGCTCAATCTCTTGGATCTTTGTGGTGGCCACGGTGGCACTGGGATCTGTGTCAATGATCTTCTTCCCTTTGTGAGTTCCCTTATCAGGTTCTGATTCAGTGTTGCAACCTGCTTCTGATTCAGAAGCCTTCAGCTTGGCCACCAGTTACTTCTTGGCCCAACATCCGCTCGTATTGTGAGTGGAGCTCTTATGGAACTCACACCATTTTCCCGTGTCCTTCTTCATCTTTAGGGTGTTTTTCTTTGCTTGTGGCTCCGACGAGTTGTCTTGGATATCGCTACCTTGGTTGGGTCCTTTGTTCTGTGGTTTGGGGGTGCCTTTTCCTTGCCTTGGATTCATAGATCCAAAGTCTCTCTTCTTCTATTTAAACTTTTTCTCAATCTTAATAGCATACTAATACGCCATGTCGAGGGAGGAAATGTCCAAGAAATCCATCTCATCTTGTATGTACTTGTGTAGAGAGCCACGGTACTTGAGAACTAAATTCTGCTTAGTATCCTTGATCCCAGCTTCGTGCAAAGGTTATGGAAAGTATTTTTGAACTTTGGCACATCTTGGTCCCTTCCCTGCCATAGTGTGGTTCACATTATGTATTTATCTTCATAGCTCTCGATATGGTAATATTTTTCCTTGATGGCGTCTTGGAAAGAATTCCAAGTGGGTACAACTGAAAACAACGAGGGTTCACTCTCATCCTTTTGTTCACAGTATGTTTCCCGCCAATCGTTCATGTGTGGGGCAACTTTAAGAAGTGCAAAAGTAATCTTTTCTCGATTGGAAAAGTCATGAACTGAACTATATCCTTCCAATAGATTGAACCATTTATCTACAACATCGGCATCTATCAGGCCTTCAAATATGGGCATACCAAAGTTAACTTGTACCTTAAAAGGGGTGGTTCCTCCAGAGTGGCTGCTAGATGAAGATGCATCGCCTGTGGGTAGTTGTCGAAGGATCTGGGAAAATTTATCCATCATTGCATCCCTTTGTTGCTCTAAGGCTTCCTCGAGAAACATTTTGAAAGGATCTCCTACGCCCTCATCTTTATTTTCTTACGCCATGGGAGGTCATCAGATTTTGTAGGTTGATCTTGCAATGGTTCAATCAGATCAAGCCCTAACTTCTTATACCCTGACCTTGTTGGGGACATGCAAAGAAAAAAAGAGAAAGAGAAGACTACTTTGATATCACTAATACAAACTTAAATAGGAACACAACAACTCACAGATATAACCATAAACATAGAGATGCAACAGAAAAACACTTCATTTCATTAATAGAAAAATACCGAACTATTCTTACAAATAGAATGGAAATAAGATAGCTAGAGCGATGGTAGCTTATCTCTGAGAATCGATGTGTTGGCTACATGCCTTTTAACTATGTTACAATGAGGCTAAAGGGCCTATTTATTATTGGAAAACATGAGAAAACCCTAAACAACCAAAACCCTAACCCCAGGAGATGTAACACTAAGAGTTTGTGGGCCCTGTTGGGGTTAGTTGGACAGCCAACTTCTTCTCGGAGTCATAATTGGGTCATACTATAGGTTTTGCCATAGGCCCCTACTTATAACTATGGCCCTGACGTGGACCCCAAAAGTGTTGTTTATGGGGTCAAAACTGCTCTAGAAATTTAGGACCCGAAAAAATGCTAAAAATAGTAAATGCCGAAATGAACAAGGAAACAAATGAAACTCATTAGGGGTCTAGGTGGAATAGTTAGGTGGCCACCAATATACACCTGGATCAATATTATCTTTAGCAATCTCCACCAATCAACTTTGAATGCTATGGATCTGTCTTCAAGTAGTTAAGCTTCAAAGAAGGACTTGCTTTGATACCAATTGTTGGCAATACTTAGAGGGGGGTGAATCAATATTTCATATTTTTTTCAACAATTGGTTAATTTATTATAATAAACATTAAATAAACACAAAAATAATCACATCAAATGAATAATGCAAAGAAATTATCATCTCAATCAAGCTTTTCATTACGTATGGTTACATACACATATACCAGCTGAGCTATAAGGAAGTAGAATACTCCCTAAGTTTGAGGATGTTTGCATGTCAAGCCTATAGGAGTCCTCAACCTCATTTATAATCAACCAATCAATCAAACACCATTGCCACTACTTCTGTCTCTGCTGCTACACTCATTTCTCCCACTTTAACTATCACTGTTGTTATCTCTTCACTATTGCTGCCATCACACTTCACTGTTACCTATCACATCACAACCATATATTGTCACTATCGTTGCACTTCTACTGTACCTATTCCAATAAATTTTCAAGGAACACTTCTGCACTCTAATATGCCTCTGCCCTTATCAAATCCTAATCCACATATCTAAAATTTTCAGAACATCCTTTACCTGATACTGATCTTCCAGAAGATGATATGATCTTCTTGAACTTTTGTTATCAAGACCCTTTTAGTCCTGCTCCATAGGACTACCCTATTGCTTGCACTATGATAACACTATAAAAAGTTCAGTACAAGTTACTATCATTTTTAAGTGGCCTAATTGTAAAAGGATTAAACCATATCCACAATCTTTTACTGATGTATACAATCTCACCAAATGTTGCTACTAGTGAAACCTTTACTGTTGTAGATGAAGGACTTCTTTGTGAATGATACATGTAACCTGAAGATGTATGCTCTTCGTGATTTGGTTGAATATATTATTCTAGTAGCCTATGTATTGAAGTACTCCATGGATATTTATTTATTTCCTATTGATGTCTTTATCCCCACTGCTGCACTTCTTCAATCTGCACACATGATATTCATGGAAATGTCCTTGACAAGAATTAGACTTAAGGAAGGCCTACTAATTCTACCCTAACCTTAGAAATGTGATTCATCTATGTTCATGTTTTTTAGTTGTGCAAAACAACTTATGATTAGTGTCGACAAGAAATATGATGCTATGCCTAAGCAACATAGAAGCCATGATCTTTATCGAAAAATCCTTGTACTATGTTTTTGTATTCTATGTCCAACATATACTCCTAGAATAATCTAGTCAATTGAACTCAATTGATATCTCCTATTTAAATCAACCTCTAACTTAGATGTATGTTTCTTCTAATGGTGCACATAGTCCATCTATATGGCAAACATGTTTCTTGAATTAACTCAAGACGAAAAGTGAATATGCAAAGGAGATAAAATATTTAAATGTGTTCAATTGAAACATTAAACGCCAGCCTGCTCCATAATTTTAGGATGATGATTAGGTTATCCTTGCTCAATGTTATGTATTTTGTGAAAGATTTGAATTGTCACCAAAACTAGATATCAAAAAAACTATTAACCACCACTTTAGACACACTTCAATACTACTTAGAATGCCCTGTGATCAAAACTAGCATTAGAAATGCCATAAACTCAAATCTGCCTCCAGAACATTATTTGAAATCCACTTCAAACATTTGTAGGAAAGGCATCCTAGATTAGTTTCTTGTGATAGTTGAGCGAATCATCATTTCTACAAATGTGTCTTCCTTCAATTTCGTGTAATGCATAACACTACGTCATATCTCTCATGGTCGTAGGTAATTGCTTGAAGCTTAGATATTAGAATCCTTCCTCCAAAATTCGTATAATAGTCACAGTGAAGGTTAATGCATGAAAAGGGTGAAAGAACTAGTTCAACAAATTATCATCTCTACAGGTGTGCAAGGCTGCAAATGTGTCTTTCTTTAATTATGTGTAATCAAAGACATCTTCTTTGTCAGATCTCTTACAAACTCCTCAAGGCTCCACGAAAATTCTTCCTCAACAATTTGAATAAATGCTTCAAAGGGTAGATGTCTGCAATGATAAAGATCCTAGGTCACCTTTACATTTGTTTCAAAACACTGTCGCAATTCTTGAATTCATGACGCCTTGATGACTCTATAGTTCAAGTGGAATGAGGTTCAGAAATCCATAAAAAAATCTTTTATTTGTGACATCGAATTATGTCATAGTGGAGAGTCAAATAGTCTTATCTTAGATCATATCTTCATGAGGCTGCAAGCTTATGTGATGATCATAGTAGCACAATGAATTTAATTGGATCAACTTTATTATGATACAATTCCATTTCTACAAGGCCATAGACACAAGACTGAGATGGACTATCTACAAAGGATTCTAGAACAATCCTTCACCATGACTAGATGGGACTCATTTGTCTATTAAAAAAATATAGCCCAATATGCGTGCCCACTGAAACTTTGAAGGAGACTTGAAAGAGGTTTTAGACATACCATGTAGAAACTTCGATTATTTACGGAAGGATTACTCCTTTGTAGTACTTGGAATTCATACAATAAGATTAACACATGAAATACCTTTTAGATAAAAACCAAGTGAATATCCCTTAGATATAATCCAAATAGAATTTCTTGAAAAAATTGTTGAGGATATGTCATCCTTCATCTTTGATATCAAATAAAGGTTGAGCATTTCATTTATATAGAGGTTGGGGAGAGGTTCCATACAGCCAACTTGAAATATTAGGAGGGAAATTGTACTTCAAAATTTGAAATTTAAAAGTATATTGTAGGCAAAACTTCCCTCGGCTTTGAAATATTTAAATTTTAAATTGAAAGGAAAAATACTTGTTAATTGTACGTGAACTTGAATATTTATTTTAATTTAATTGTGACATCATCTCAACAAGAAACCGTTCTTTAATTAACCAATCCAATGTTTCCATATCATCCATGCTTTTGGGGAATTTGGACAACCAATAATGTGATGCTACCTCAGCAACCCTTGGGGTTTTAGACCACAAATTGTGATTTTCACTTTGACTAGGCATATCTCACAAACCATGAGGGTCCATGTTATGAAAACAACTTACAAAAAGATAGAACAGATAGATCAACACTGTAGAATTCAACCTCTTCGAGGGGGAAACTTCCTTTACATTACACAAATGAAAAATTCTTGGATGATACAAATGACAAAACCTCCTTTCTATATATAGGAGTCTAAGGGACACAATATAACCAAGCTGACCCAACAATAACAATATAAAGGCACAAAAAAACAATAGTGGGATTCTATGGGGCACAATAATAACAATAAGGGATATAATGACAATAGTAATGGGGGAATCACTGGTATTACCTAACATGCCCCTCTCCTTCAAAAAAGTTTTGTACTCAACACTTGAGTAGTTATGGATGCTTCTATATAAAATTCTCATCCTCCCATGTGGAATCTTCAATGGGTAAGTTCTTCCACTTGATGAGATACTTTGAAATTGATCGATTTCGTAGTTTTCAAGTTCTTGTTTCTTTGACTACTTCAGGTTCCAATATCATTTTTCCTTCCTTATAAAGTTCTGGCAATATTGTTTGAATTGGAATGTTGTCACCTATAAGCTTCTTAAAGCATGAAACATGGAAAACTTGGTGCACTCGGGAAGCTGCATGAAGCTCCAATTTGTATGCCATAGTACCTATATTTTGCAACACCTTGTACGGACCATAATACTTAGGTGATAATTTATTATCCTTCTTAGATTTCTTGAGGGACATTTGTTTATATAGTTGTAGCCATAGGAATACCCAATCACCTACATCAAAACTTCTTTCACTGTGATGTTGATCTACCTGTTGTTTCATTCTATTTTGTGCCAAGGTGAGGTTATCCTTTAAGAGTTGGAGAACTTATTGCTGATGCTCGATGTGATCTTCCACTGCTTGAACCTTAGAATTTTCTCTTAAATATGATGTGATGGATGGTGGATGATATTGATAAAGTGCCATAAATGGGGTCATTTTTGTTGCAGTATGGAAGGAAGTGTTATACCACCATTCAGCCAGAGGCAACCATTTGACCCATTGGGTTTGTTTATCAGATACAAAGCAACGAAGATATCCTTCTAAACATTTGTTTACTATCTCATTTTTCCCATTAGATTGACGATGATAAGATGAGCTATGAGCTAAATGAGTACCAAGACATGAAAATAATTCTATCCAAAAATTTCCATTGAAAATGGGCTCTGTGTTGCTTACAGTAATATTTGGGTTTCCATGTAGCTTTTGAATTGTTTCCATAAATGCAGTAGAAACTATACTTGCTTTAAATGGATGAGATAATGGAAAAAAGTGTGCATACTTTGTAAGTCTGTCAATTACCATCGTGATAACACTCTTTCCTTCGGACTTGGATAAACCTGTGATAAAATTCATTGAAACCTCCTCCCAATGTTGGCTTGGAATTGATAAAGGTTGTAACAGTCCTAGGGTCTTAATTGTTTCAACTTTATTTTGTTGGGAAACCAAACATTCCGCCATAGACCTTTGAATATCCGATTTAAGGCCATCCTAAAAAAAATCCTTCTTAACACTGTGGTAGGTTTTTAGAAATCCTAAGTGCCCTCCTAAGGGAGAGGTGTGCAATTCCCTAAGAATCTTTTGTTTGAGTTGGGAATTCTTACATAGGTATAACCGATCCTTGTACCAAAACGAATCATTTTTTTAGCTAAATGTATCAGATGTACTAGGATCTTGTTGTATATTTTGAATGAGTGCCCACACTTGCTTGTCATTCTTTTGTTCATCCCTTGCTTCATTTATCCAATCTGGTTGGATAATAGAAACGACGCAAAGAAATGCTTCCACATCCTCATCCTTTCTTGAGAGTACATCTGCCACAACATTTTGCTTCCCTTTTTTGTAGATGATTTCAAAGTCATAACCCAACATTTTTTTGAACCACTTTTGCTACTCTTCTGAAGATAATATTTTCTCTAAAAAGTATTTGAGACTATCATGATCTGTTTTTACCTTGAAGTGTCTTCCCATTAGGTAGGGTTGTCATTTCTTAAGTGCATGTAGTATTGTCAACATTTCCTTCTCATAAATAGATTTGTGTAAATACTTTCCTTTGATTGGACGACTTTCGAAAG